>JAKTSR010000218.1:0-20705 GCA_030580325.1 Sugiyamaella sp. yHKS617 | reverse complement strand
GTTCGTCCGGTGCGGAGGGTGCGCCTCCGGCGGCCGGGCGCTGCCCCGGACCCCGCTGCTCCTCTCGCTGCGCTCGAGGAGGGCCCGCCCCTCCGGGATCAGGGATCCGGGTCCTGGTCCTGGGAGCGGCGCTCGCGAAGCGAGCACAACGAGGTCCGGGGCAGCGCCCCGGCCGCCGGAGGCACGCCATCCACCCTGGAGGCCTAGCACAGCGGGGTCCGGGGCAGCGCCCCGGCCGCCGGAAGCGCGATCCCGCGAATGAGAGAGCCCCGCAGAGAGCGGGAACGGGCTGTGGTGATGGTAAATTTACACGTGTATTGACCATATTCTCTAAGTTGTAGCGTTAAATTTGTGGGTGGGATGGTGTTGAGTCGTGAGCAGGCGCCGGGCGGGGCCTGGATTTTGGGTGCGCGACGCAGGGCCGGTTCTAGGCGGCGATGGGGTAACCGTCGTTGGGTTCGTTAAGGAGGCCGGGCTCGGCAAGACTGCTGCCGTCGGTGATGTCCTGGTCTGGCAGCTGTAGCTGCTGGTGCTGGTGCTGCGAGTCATCGCCGTTGATGGCGGCCTGGTTGACAGTGGCAGTCAGCTCGGCGAGGCGCTTGAGGTTGGGCACTTGCAGCCAGCCGGGGATGTACGACTCGATGCGCTTGAGCACGCGGGGCTCCATGATCTCGAAGGGGCCGCTGTCGTCGAGCGGGATGGCTTCCAGTAGCAGAGTGTTGTTGTTGTCGTTCTTGACACGTGCAGCCACGGCGTTCAGAATCTCGGCACTGATAGGCGGCTCGTAGTCGGCAACCAGGTACTGGTTGATGAGCTTCTGCACCTGGGCCGGTGTCAGGGTCCAGCAGATGTCGTAGATGATGTCAATGTCCTCCATGGTGGATTTCTTCAACTGCAGAAGCTTGACCGACTGCATGATGTGCTCCAGTCTCAGGATTCCTTCGGCCACATCGTGCGCTTTACACCATTCCTCGATACGGGTGATATTGTAGTTGATTTGCAGGCCTCTCTTCCAAGACAGGAACGCTCTTCTCATGAGCAGGTCGTTGAACGCCTTGACGCCCACCAGCTTCAGGAGCTCCATAATGGGCTGCTTGACAAACTCCGACTCGAGGTAATAGGCGTCCATGGCCTTGTGCACCTTGTTGAACAGGCTGAGCAGGTCGTCCATGGTGGCCGTGTTGCCGCTGCCCGTGAACATCTTGGACAGGAATCGGGTGTTTTCCTGGGTGATGAATCCAGGCAGTGACTGCGACATGACAATAGCAGGCACAATCATCTTGTCAAGCACCTTTTTGATCTCCTTCATCCACGTGTGGTAGATGTTGAACTCGAGGTTCTCGAGATCTTGTTTCACAATGCCCACCAAGTTGCCGTACTCTTGGAACTCAAACTCGCCCATCTCGTCAAGCAGTGCCTCGTTCTGTACGATATTGGCCTCGGCAAGACAGATGAACGACAGAATCTCGTGCACGTTGGAGATCCAGAACGCTCCGGGGTTGATAACATCTTCGCCAGTGTGCTTCATCACTGAATCCTGAATGGCCTGCATAGCCTGGCCCAGGAACCGCTCCGACTCCTTGACAAAGCCCAAGCGCCACATTTCAGACGTGATCAGATTGATGATGTTCGCAGGGAACAGAATCTCCTTGGGGGTGATTTTCTCGTTGCTACTGGGAGCAGGGATCTTGAGGTTGAAAATCATGCCTTGGATCACCTCGGTATACAAGACCTTCTCGTCCTCCAACAACCGCTCGATCTCGCCGTTCAGGCCGATCGAGCCAATACTAATCTCAGTGCTAGCGCTGTACTGGCGGCCATGGTGATGCAGTTCTGTCGAGTTGGGAATGGCAATCGACGCCGGTCGAGGGCTGAACCCAGCCACTTCGTCAAACGCTCCGCCGGCAATAGCTCCAGCAGCCCCGGCTCCAATTGCGTTCGTGAGTGACCGTCTCTTGGGATTCCGCTTCTTAGGCGACGCTGTATTGAGATTAGCAGCATTACCATTGAGCACGCCTCCGAGGCTGCGCAAGGGAGTGAGGCTAGGAGCCAGTGACGAGGGCTGTGCTTTGATGGCGTTTTCAAGGTCAATCCGTAGCCGACTGATAGTTTCATTAAGGCTGGCATGCTTCTCTTCGTAATCTTTAATCGTCTTAGCTGACTCACCTAGCGCCAGCTCTTTGGCTTCCAGTTCTTCGCGCACCCGCTTATTCTCCTCGACTTGGGTCTGCAACTTGGCGGCAATGTGATCGTGCTCCTTCTGAATCGATGACAAATTAGCCTTGATGCTGTCGATTTCCCGCAGCAGCTGCTGCCTTGTCTCGTCGGACTCGCCCGAGTAATCAATCAATCTCTGTTCAGACTCGCTGTGCTTACGCTGCCATTGGGCAATCTGGTTGTGCAGTCCGTCAATCGTCGTCTGTAGCTTCTTGTTGTCTTCTCTACGAGTCGCCAACGACTGGGTAAGTTCCACCACCTTGTTCTCAAGTCTATACTGTACTTCCTTGTAATGGTTGACCGACTTGGCCTCGATTCGCAGCTGTTTCAGCTCCTTGATAGCGGCTCTACGACGCACCAGACCTTGCACAAGAATGATCTTGTTACGAGTGGCATGGTACTCCTTTCTGGCCTGGTGGCCTCTCCAGGTCTTTTGGATGATAATGGCAGCACTGTCGTATCTGGCTTGCAGCAAACGCCGTCTGAGCATGTATCCACGAACCATTCTCTGTAGTGCAATAACTGAGCTGCGGGTCTGGCTGTAGCTGGTGCGGGCAGCGTACCCTCTCCATCTCGTCTGGATAACGGTAGCAGCCGCTTGCCTGCGTTCATTCTCAAATCTCTTTCTAGCAATGAATCCACGAATGAGCGTCTGAGCAGCCACAATGCTCTGGCGAGTAGCAAGGTACTGCTTGCGAAGGTGCAGCATGCGCAGGTTCTTTTGAATGACAATAGCGCATTCGTTCAGACGGTCACTACGCAGCTTCTCTAGATACGCCAACATACCGGCTCGGAAAAAGATCTTGGTTTTACCGAGCTGATACTTGTCGGGCGACTGAATCGACTGTTGCAAAATCACGTCACAGAGCTCCTTCACGGCCACCGACCAGTTCGTAGACGGCACCAACATGTAGTAGCGTGAAGCAAACTCTTCATAAGTCCATCGAGTAGGGAAGCCAGCGCAGGAAATACGAATAGTTTCCAGCACACCACATGCTCGCAACTGCGACAAAACCATAGGACCATTGAACTTCCAAGCCGCCTTGTCATCATTGGGCTTGATACATCGAATATAGTGTACATTTGTTGAGTTGATAGTAGCCATGAGCTCGATCAGCGAGCCCTTGAATATGCTACCCAGGGTTGGTTTTCTCACCACCGCCCGACCAGGAGCACTCGATCCGTTGCTGGCTGAAGAAGCAGCAGCAGAAGCAGCACTGCTAGCAGCGGCTGTGGTATCCAAGACTTGTTTCAAAAACTCGTTACTAGTAGCATTCAACACTTCAATGAGCTCGTCAGGAACGGTATCTCTGTTCTTTTCAATGAATCCTTCGACCTCATAAGCTACGTCCATGGCATAGTGACTGACAATGAACGAGCTCTTGCCAAAACGAGGCTTCTTGAAAAACTTCGAGTGTTCGGGCTTGTCAAAATTCTGGTACAACTTACCAACCCAGCCCTCGTCGGATCCAGCAGGCAGTCGCGATTCCTCGTCCAGCAGCGAAAGTATACCCATCTTGGCCTCAATCAGACTGATACAAGGCTGGTTGTCGCTGAAATCAATAAATGTCCACTCGATTTCTTCTCGAACATACTCGTCCTGCTCCAACTTGAACACATGCTGGTTAAACTCCTGCTGCAGCTTTTCGTTGGCATAGTTGATACAGAACTGCTCGAACGAGTTTATCTTGAAGTGCTCAAAACCGTAGATATCCAGCACGCCAATGAACGAATTGACCTGGTGTTTCGACTCGTCGGCCAGCAGTCCCTGGTTGATGACGCTCACCAGCCAGTCGAACAGCGTTGAGTAGATGTACTTGGCCACTGAATCTCTCACGACGATGGCCTGCTTATGGTTCAGGTTCGACACGATCTTCTCGCTACGCGTGACAATCTGCTTTTTCGTGACCCATTTTGCGAAATTCACCGGGTCCAGGCCCAGCAGCGCGCACACCTGAGTCAGGGCGGGCTCGTCCGAGTTCAGCACTGCGTTGGTTCTCGTGGCTGTAATCTTAACGTTTCCGATATACAGCAAAGCAGCCAGGATCTTGAAGATATCGTGCTGCACCGTCGGATCCACGCCAATAGTGGTCAGAGCTTCTCTTGTCAGAGCAAACTCCGCAGCGTCGTCGACGTTCTGGATTGCTGGTTCGCCTCCTTGATTCAAGTAATCAAACTCCTCGACCGGCAGTAGCTTGAACTCGCTGCGCTCTTCTTCGTTGGCTCCACTGCACAGTTGGTAGAAAATATGGTAGTTACGCTCCGTGGTGGGTTGAAACACCAGTCTCGACCGCTCCAGCAAGTACGTTCTAATTCTAGCACCAATAATATCGACATTCTTGTCGAACTGGATCTCTAAGTACTTGCCGAACCGCGACGAGTTGTCGTTCCTAGTGGTCTTCGCGTTACCGAATGCCTCCATAATCGGGTTCGTAGCCAGAATCTGCTCCTCTGTCTGGCTCAGCGCCTCGTTGTTGTGGTGGCTATGGCCCTTGGCGATCTTTCGCGGGTGGTCTGGGTCCTCCACCGTCGCAAAGTACCTCATAATGTACTTCGCACTCACTGTCTTACCGGCACCCGATTCTCCCGACACCACAATCGTCTGGTTGCTCTTGTCGCGCAACATACATCTGCACTAGTTAGATCCCGGCCCATAGAAGACGGCAGCGTGCCGCTCCCGGTGGAGGGCCCTCCTCGAGCACAGCTCGAGGAGCCACGGGGTCTGGGGCAGCGCCCCAGAACCGCCGGAGGCACACCCCCTCCGTCGAACAGCACTCACCTGTAGGCGTCCTCGGCGATGGCGAACAAATGAGGCTCGAGTTCGCCGCGGGGCTTGCCGCTGTAGGCCTGGATGATGTCGGGCGTGTACAGGTTGTCGACGCGCTGGAACGGGTTCGTGGCTATGAGCACGATGCCGGAGTATGTGTAGATGTTGAGCTGGGCGTAGCGCATGCGGATGGCGTGCAGGACCGCGGGCTCGTTGAGGTACGACAGGCTCGTCAGGTCCTCGGTGGTCTCCAGAATGGGCGGGTTTCGCAGCGGCGGCAGGCTCTCGCTGTTGGCGTCGATGTCGGCCACCGTCGTCTCCACGGTCTGCTCCTGTGCGGGGTTAGCTCTGGTACTTGGGGGAGGCGCGGTGGCATTGGTCGACCGACGCTTACCGTTCCGTCTTCTAGTTTGAGCGTGAGCGTGACTTTGGGCTCGTCGACGTCTTTGGTCACGACCTCGGCGCCGACCCATCCTTCTTTTTCATCCTGGACCCAGCATCGGCTGCAGACGCGGTTAGTTTCTGGCGCAAGGGAAGAGGGCGGCGTCGCCTCCGGCGGTTCTGGGGCGCTGCCCCAGACCCCGTGGTGCTCGCTTCGCGAGCTTCTGTCTCCAGGAGTGGCCCTCTCGAGCGCAACGAGAGGAGCAGCGGGGTAGGAGGCAGCGCCCCGGCCGCCGGTGGGGTCCACTTACGTTCCAGGCTCGTATGCTGAGGCAATCATGTCGTTGTTCGAAGGCAGACGAGCTGGCAGGTTCTCGGGTCTGTGATCTGGTCCCAGGCTGGAAGTGTCGAGGGTGCGAATGGCGCTCTGTATCACGTTAGTGCCGGCTCGCAGCCGCTAATTTCACCTTAAATTATTACTATTTCCTGTAATGAGATGCAAGGGCTGAGCCAGCTAGGCTAAGCATGGTCTCGCTCAGGCATAACTTGCGCCAGGGCCGACCTGGAATCTGTACAGAACCAGGGCCGACCAGCAGCCAGGACCCGTCAGGAATCAGTAGCACAACCAGGGACCGGTCATGACTGTGGCCATAGGCACTTACAATGTGGATAGAATATCGCTCAATATCGCTCCAATATCAATATCTGTCGCGTTGGCTGTGGCTATGGCTGTAACTGTAGCTATCCGCTTTGGCTGTCGCTAGAGCTGTTCCCGCACTTGGCCCAAAGGTTCCAGTCCTCGTTCTATTCTCTACCAATCCCGAGCACTGCTGACGTCAGTCTCACGGACACTGGGAAACCAGCCTCGACTAGGTTTGAGTTGGCGTGCCTATTTCGAGGCAAACAAATCCACCAGGCTGAATGTGGAACTGAAGATTATCGCCAGTTGACTCAGAGTTCTCCGTGCTCAGCTGCCTGTCTGTCTGTATGTAGCTAAGTAAACAGATATCTAGCGGTGTCAGCAGCTTCGCTGCTATCGAATCTGCTGTCACGTACAAATGGATTAGGCAGGCAGAAAGGAGTCTGTCTGTCTTGATTCTGTCTGACGGTCTGTCTTAGGCACGGTACAACAGCCTGTGCGGATCAGGTTCTACCTTAGTACTTTTACCACGTACGTAAGTTTAAAAATCGCGTCCGCGTCTGGCCTGTCTGCCGGCGGGCTGTCCACTCCAGGGGTAACTGCAGCGCGGCCCATAAACCTCTACCACCACACACCCATGCACGCCCCATTAGGCAGCCAACATACGCTCGCAGCCGGGCTGGCCTGTTCTGATCTGAAACACCGCCTGCGCCGTGCCAGCTCTGGCCGGCTTGGGCCGAGGCGGATGGGTCAGGGGTGCGGGCGGGTGAGCCTCCGGCGGCCGGGCTGCCCGGAGCTGTCCTGCTCGCGAAGCGAGCTAAGGGAGGATAGGGAGCTGAAGTCTACGGTCGTGGCCCCTCAGCTGGTGACCCGGTCCGGTCCTCGGCCTGACCCAGCCAGGCCATGGCCTGCTCCTTGGGAGTTGCGAGCAGGCAGCGAGTCTGCGCCCCGAGCGAAGCGAGCAGCGGGGTCCGGGGCAGCGCCCCGGCCGCCGGAAGCACCACTCCCCCAGCTACCAGCCGGCTGTGCCAGAGGCCACCAGCTGGCCGGCCTGTGGACTGGACAGGCGAATTCAGTTACATTACCCCTGAATGCAGCTGCATCGGTGTTCAGGGGCTGACTGTGAGCGCCGCGTCAGGGGGTGTATTCGCCTGAGACCGGCTGTCTCATTGGCGGGCAGGCACGGACTTCGCAAATAATATCGGAAATAATATCGGAAAATAATAACAGCTGGCCTTCCGCTACACGGGCGGCCCGCTAAGCTGGGCTGGGCTCCCTGGCTGGTCCGTGCTGCTGCCTATTGGCCTGCTCTTGGGCCACTACGGCGCGTGACTGCTGGCTGGCGACGGATTCAGGGCAGTCAATAGCTGGCCAGCGGGGAGGGATGGCCTCCGGTGGCCGGGCCTCTGCCCGGACCCGTGGCTCGTCTTCGCTGCGCTCGAGGAGATTCCAGTTCGCCCGCCTCAGTATTTCCTTCTGCCATGCTTCTGTTCCGTGCTAGTCGCTGTGGGAGTGTGGGTCGCCTTAGTATGTATCTGGGTCTGTATTTATTATATTTTATATATATAATATTGAGCTCTCCACGAAAATGACCCTGTCGCTGTCCAGTGCCAGTAAAGCCAAGCAAAAAGGTCGAAACGCTGCATTCTTGCTCTATTCATAGGCCTGCTAGCTAGCTATCATTCACAGATGTCTACCCGCCCAGCTGGCAGATGCCTTGATCTGATGCCGATAGCGATTTCCACGTTAGAGAAAGACCCGGACGAAAACCGGTACTAAGGGAAAAGAGAAGTTTTGGGCCTGAGCTCATGCTTCTCTCTCAGAACCGTAGCCCTGATCCATGCACAGCACGGTCATATGGCACTGCAGTCGTTCGAGTACAGTCTTACCTGAGCTCATCAGAGTAACGAACGGGTATAATCCTCATAATAATGCAGGCAGCGATTTGTCTGAACTTTGCAATTTTTCCGTTGTGCCATGCCATGTGCCATGCCATGGATTGGGCTGTGATGCCCGTTCATGATGGAGAGGCAACCGCATAATCCCAGAGGAATATCTCTCGTCTGAAGTACCGCTCGCTCTCTTATAGGTTGCTGCTGATCTGGCACGATATCTGGCTGCTCATCTGTGACGTTGACAGTGCTCGCTGCGCGAGCGCTACCTGCGAGGACGGAGCAGTGAAGCTACGGAGGGAGCAGAAGCGGATGCGACGAAGTGGCTTGCTGCAGGGATCGGTCTCGCGCAAAACCAGCCGGTTATGCGCAGGTCTAAAATTTCATGTTCGAAATCAGTGAGCTGAGCTGTGAACCAGGCTGTAGGCAGGCGACAAGGAGAAAACAAAAGGCCTCGCTGCGAACTCACTGGACGTTTTGCATTAATACGACCGCGAGCCAGCTGCGTATTTGAGTTTTGGAACCCGCGAGTGACTTGAAAAAGGCATAATCCGCAGAAGTCGACCTGTGGACTGCACATCCCAACCAACATGCTCTATGAAATGGTCGGACTGGCGCGCTGCGCCGGTACTCACGGCGCGGCCGACGCGGCGGAGCTTGTCAAGATGGCCGGCCGGCTCATAATCAACAACAGAGGCGTGATCCGCAAGATCGAGAACTGGGGCGTGCGCCCCCTGCCACGCATCATGAACATCAACCGCCAGTCGCACGTCCTCGGCAGCCATTTCTACATGAAGTTCGACGCCAGTCCCAGCGTCCAGAACGAGGTGCTGCGGTCACTGCGCCGTGACCCGCGTCTAATCCGGACGACAGTCGTCAAGCTTGGCGGCAAGACGTAAGTTCTGGCCCGCTCTTCCACGAAGCCCCGCGGGGTCTGGGCGTGCCTCCGGCGGCCAGGGCGCTGCCCCGGACCCCGCTGTGCTCGCTGCGGGAGCGCTACTCCCGGGATCTGAGTTGAGTGGATAGGCCCTCTCCGGTCGCAGACGGAGCCACGCGCTTAGAGCCGCCGCTGAAGACGCACCAACCCCCGGGAGATGCCTCCTCGAGCGCAGTGAGAGGAGCCGGGGGGGTCCGGGGCAGCGCCCCGGCCGCCAGAGGCTAACCGAGCCGGTACTAACTGAACGTAGTCTGAAGTCGCTCACCGACTAGGCCCGTGGCCAGCATGTACATAGAATCGAGCACGAATAAAATAATGATATTAGCACGTACAGGAGGGCTAGACCCGGGGGCCGCAAAGCAGCCGCTAGACTCGAGCGCAGCGTAAGGAGCCATGGGGGTGAGGGCAGCCGGGGCCGCCAGACTCGAGCGCAGCGTAAGGAGCCATGGGGTGAGGGCAGCGCCCCGGCCGCCCGAGGCAATCAGGTGGCACGGTACTCGCGGAGGATGACGGGCACGGAGCTGGCGGGTAGCGAGCCGACCTCGGTGATGACCTTTTTGATGGCGCTCTGGTGGGTCAGGTCGTAGAGGATGTTGAGGATGGAGAGCGGGTTGGTGGAGTCGATTTTGTCCTTGATGGGCGATGCAGTGACGTCGTTTTCGGGGTCGATGGAGATGTTGTGCAGCAGCGAGTGGGCAGCGGCGCGCTCGTTGTAGGCGACCGAGTCCAGCTGCACCCGGTCGCTGAACTTGATGGTCTCGCAGAGCACGATGACGGGGATGTTGTGCGATTGCGCCGACGTCGCTATGGCCGCGGTGCCCACCCGCGAGTAGAGCTGGCCGTTGGAGAACATGGCGTTGGCTCCGAGGAAAACGGTGGTCACGTCCTGGATCACGTAGGGCAGTGCGTTGATGAGAACATAGGTGCAGTGGATGCCGCTGTCCACCAGGTCTTTGGCCAGTCTCTTGCCTTCAAATAGCGGCCGCGAGTCGACTACAATGACTCGGAACTTTTTATTGGAATTGGCTCCGGCGGCAATCAGCGCTTGTTTGACGACGTTCGAGTGGGCGTAAGTGAGAATCACGTCGCCGTCACTGATGGACTGCGCTGCGCTCTCCATGATGACCTGGTCAGCCACGTCGAGACGGTCACGGATAAAGTTTGAGATGGACTCAATGAGCTCCTGTTTAGCAGCCTGCTCCGACAGGTCTATGCTGACTTTGGAGATCTCCTGCTTCAGCCAGCGGATCGAGTTACCCATAGGAATACTCAGCTGGCGTGCTTGCTTGAGGAAGTCGATCTGGATGCTGAGCTGCGAGGTCAGGTTCCTCGTCAATGACGTGCCCTCGGGCGTTTTGTAGTCGGAAATGACATCCTTGAATGCTTCTAACATGGCTCTACACCGGGCCGTCGACCCGATGATCTTGTATGTCGAGTATTGTAGATAGAGCTGCAGAATTGACTGGTGCACCTGTGCGGACGGGAACATCGCAATGGCCTTGTTGAGAGGCGTCGACGGTTCCAAGTGGGCGAAAAGTGGCAGGTTGGACTCGATAGACTGGTCGACGCTGACGGGCCCTGGACCTGAAGCTGCACCCTTGCCAGCGGATCCAGGAGCACCAGCACCGGAATTGGCAGCGCTTCCAACATGACCACCAACTCCAGCACCAGCGCCCGCGCCATGGGCCTCGGGTCTCTGGCGAGGGGTGCCCTGGCTGGATCCCACAGGGCCCATGCTCGGCGTCGAGGGTGCGGCCTTGCTGTCGCTGCGAGGCGGCAGTCCCGAGGCTTCTTTCTGAGCGGCCCTCTTGGCCTGTTTCTCCTGCTTCTTCAGCGCTTTCAATTCCTTTGCGCTCAGTTTGGGCACGCTATTGCCCTCAGCACTGGTTCCGGCACCGGTAGTTCCAGCATTTGCTCCGGCACTGGCTCCCGTACCAGTAGTTCCTTTGGCACCAGCAGCAGGGGTAGAGTTTCCGTTGCTGGCAGCAGCTCCAGTCTCTGGGGACGAACCAGAAGCCTGCCCCACTGGCTTGTCAGTAGAATCGTCAGACATTGCAAATCAGGCTCGAGTTCGGACCCAAATCAAGCAACCAGACACTCTGCCTAACTCTTCAGAGCCCATTTTCTACTGATCCGCTTCGGGAATCAGAACATGCACGAGACCTAGCCCTGACAAAATATTTGAAGAGCCAGTCCGATACGCGAATGGCACCCGCCTCAGCGGTTGCTGGGCTTCCCACTGATGGCAGATTTCACATTTGCGTCCATCTCCACCAATCACCAGAACCTCGACGCTCCGCTTCTTCACACAACTACGACAATGGGCCTATACGGAGATCTCACCGCCTGGACCATCTTCGGTAAGTGCTCGCCAACGCGCCTCCGACTCGAGCACAGCGAGACGGGCAGCGGGGCCTGGGCACCGCCTTAACTACCGGGGACTGACCTCTGGGACCAAGGGCGGCGTGCCTCCGGCAGCAGGGGCAGAGCTACGGCCGCCGGAGGCACGTTCCCGGCCCCTGACAGCAGCTCAGAGCAGTGCTAACAGCTTACAGGTCTTTCCGTGCACGGACTGGCACAGGGCATCCGCCAGAAGCCCCTGGGGTACAAGCCCATAGGGTTCCTGTACTCGGCCGTGGCCTTCCTCGGCGTCGGCCTCGTGGTCGACAGCATACGCAATAAGCAGGCCGAGTTCCTCGACAGACGGCTTGAGGCGCTGATCGAGGCCCGCAAGGCCCGCGGCATCGAGTTCAAGCGCTCTGTTTAGCCCGCCCGCTCCCGCTCCATGTCTATATCTTAATGCACGCTTCCACGTACCGTATCTCGCCGCCTGCCTCCAGCGGCTGGGGCGCTGCCCCAGACCCCGTTGTGCTTGCTACACGAGCTTTCTTTCCTTCCTGAGAGTGTGTGACGGAGTAGGGGGAGTGGTTGAGAAGGGCCTTCGGCCCTCCAGTTCTGTCCGTAGAATTTACGCAGGGGCCTGACTCCAAGCATTCCAGAAGCTGCTGTGTATGAGAACTGTCTAGCGCCAATTATAATAACTGCTATTAACTGCTATTAACTGTTAATAACTGTTCATAACTGTTCATAACTGTTAATAACTGTTAATAACTGTTAATAACTGTTCATAAGTGTTCACTGTTAATAACTGTTAATAACTGTTCATAACTGTTCACTGTTAATAACTGTTAATAACTGTTCACTGTTCATAACTGTTCATAACTGTTCATAACTGTTAATAACAGTTCACTGTTCATAACTGTTAATAACTGTTCACTGTTCATAACTGTTCATAACTGTTAATAACTGTTCACTGTTCATAACTGTTAATAACTGTTAATAACTGTTCATAGCTGTTAAAAACTGTTCACTGTTCATAACTGTTCATAACTGTTCATAACTGTTAATAACTGTTCATAACTGTTCATAACTGTTAATAACTGTTCATAACTGTTCATAACTGTCAATAACTGTTAATAGCTGTTCATAACTGTTAATAACTGTTCACTGTTCATAACTGTTCATAACTGTTCATAACTGTTAATAACTGTTAATAGCTTGCAAATTGGCACATTTGCGGTCCCTGGGCACCCCGGCGAGTGTCCAACCCAGCGCAACCGGCACTGTGCCTCCTGCAAAGCAGGAGCCCCAACCGCCAGAGGCCGGCACTTCCCGCCCTAAAGGACACCAGGTAACGGCTTATATTCGTGTACCAGTTGCTGCGCTGGGTTAGTGGCACGGTGCTGGTGGAAGGTGGAGGGTCTGGGTCTATATGGAATTTTAGTGCTCGATAAATCGATCTGTTGTGCCTCCTCTTCTTACATCGTTCAGGTATGATGTTTCTGTTGACCTCATAAGTACATTCCCATTTATTCCATCATAGTCTCCCTAGCATTATTCCAGACCACATATTTCAGCACCGAAGCCACCGTATGGGCTCAAACCAAGTATGTACAGGAACAGAAGCCAATCTAAATGCTTGGCAACACGGATATCACACACTATGGCCCTGCTCCCAGCCGTGAGTACACAAACGCTGCTTATTGATATCTGATGGCAGACATAAGTAGGAGGATTAAGTTAAGCTGCCGAGAGAAGTAACGAGCCTGCTTTCTTCCCACTCTGCAGAGCATTATTCCTCGTTGTCTGCAAATGTCTTGAATAATGAATTGGGGAATAAAGCACAGTACTAGTGCTTAACACACACCCGTCTGGCTGGGGCCCAGTATGACAATGTTGACCTCGAACAAGCTCCGCGACTCGACCAAGAGGGCGCACTACACGGCAATGCCATCTTAAATTGCCCAAATCGCTCTGCGTGTACCACTTAACTCCAAACTTTCTGCAAGTATGTAATAATAATAAATCTTTATTTAAAGTCCTATACGACACATGCTCGCAAGCAAAATCATGGCTCTGTTATGTCATGAGCGGAACAAATTGCCCGACTGCCTGTATCTTTTGGCTTATATTGAAGCACAGTGCAGACATTACCCCTGGTTTTACCCTTTGTATCTAAGATCGGCACGGTGGCCAACCTGTTGGGAAGCTAGCATAGAGTATATCATACGCATCATAACTTTTAGTCCAAGATATATAGGAGATCTTCGACAGAAAATAGACTAGGAATCTGCGAGAATTCAAGATGTTGCTGCAATCTTATTTTTATCTCCTCAGAAGCGAACTGCCGCCCACTCATATTATCGGGGTATCTCAGACATGCAAGCAAACTGTGGCCACGCTGGAGAGGTTACTGATAGTGGGTTTGATTTTGTCTTTTCGATTTCAGCGGCTCTGACATGGCATCTAAAAGGGCCTGGTATCTCGCTCAATTTTTTCGTTTCAAGTGCGAGATTAATCAGACTGCTGTTATTGTTAAGATGCAGAGTTACGATCATAATACTGCCAGCATTAACGCCTTGAATTTCACGGTTTTCAATTTGGAGGGCATTGGATGGGATCTGGTACCCACTGGAATTGTTGTCAATATCATCTGCGTCGACGGTGCGCATATCCGGACTATGCCAGACGGTGCAATTCGTAGGAATTGTCGGTCCACAGTGGCCATCCTAATCGTCGAAACTGCAGTCAGCCAGTCAATTACCAACCTCTTCCACAGAGCTCTCTATTGGTTAGGAAAGGGTTGCCGTGTTGTTCTCGTTCTGAAGGTACGTAAAAAAGCAGTTGAGCCTGCAGCTGCTGGTAATCTTCGAGACTCTCACCGTTGCTGATGTGATTGAAATTCAACGTGATCCAGTGCCAGAGCTCTCTGCCTACGGGAATATTCAAAACAATGAAGCCAATTACCATACTCATACAACATTCCTAATGGTGGGAGCCGAGTCCCAGGTACTCCCTTTGAAGTGACGGCGACCATGGCAACGATAGAGCGCCATAGTGTGACCGTGACTACCAATGCTGCAACTGGGCAGCCAGAGACTGTGCCAGATCAGCAGCAGCCTCTGAGAGAGCTGGAAAACAAGCTGGATGGGATAACGCCCGAAACTCAGCGACGAATAGATGAGATTGCAAATCGCGACCACGAGGGCCAGGGCGCCCTTATGGCACCCCTCGCCGCTTTTCGTGGTGATCTTGATAGTGCTGACTTTCTTCGTCAGGTCAAGCCATTCGCAGCAGGCTAAGAAATTGTCATTCTCAGAGTGGAACAAATGTTCCAAATATTTGAAATTGTTAGGAGAGCGTAGTGGCATCGTCGTACTCTCTGCTCTTAGGCGATCTTATGCCGATCTATTGATTCTTGCTATTATTCGTGCTATTTATTCTCGCTCTTTATTAGGGACTAATACCGTTGTATTCTGTTTTCTGGTCACTGCCGTTTCATAACAACGAGGGAACTACAATTTGCCCAACATATTCTAGCGTCTGGGATGGTACAGTGGCCTAGCGGTCAGGTCTCAGCCACAGAAGTCTGGCAGTAATTCCATCATGAGTAGGCATTAGCACCCATCCACGGCTTGCCAATTACCGATGAGCACACTGATTACTCTCAGATTTAGGATAGGGCCCTTTAATCTACCTTATACCTGTCCATTAGTGTACTCTCATACGATTGGTGGCAGATATCACATGTTGTAGGATCTCAAGCAAGGCTATGCTAGAACGACCTGCAGGCGCCATATATCGATCTGTAGCTATATACGATGTCGAGAGGCACGCCTCCGGCGGTTCTGGGGCGCTGCCCCAGACCCCGTAGTGCTCGCTACGCGAGCGCTGCTCCCGGGGACAGGCGGGCGGTGCAGGGCCGGGGACGGACCCAGGGGAGGGCACCCGGGGCGCCCCGGTGGCCAGTGGCCCATCCGACTCAGTGCTCCACAGGTGACCCGAGTCAGGCTGCAGTATGCAAGCCGGCTTATCGCAGTCGGCACTTGAAAAATTATAAGATCAGGCAGTTCGTGACCTGTGCGACTTGGACTCTGTCGTTGTTTTCTGCTGATACCGGCTCCAGCCCCTGCTCTCTGCTGTTTTCTCTTCTGATTATCTGACTCTCTGTCGCTCTGTGACTTTTACGTGTGTGTGTGTGTTTGGTACAGGACTCAATTGAACAAAGAAATGTTCACGCGCTCTGTTTTCCGCCAGGCCTCTGCCGGCTTCTCTGCTGTCGCTAGAACCAGATCTGCTTTTCCAGGCAGCATTGTGCTGGCCCGCCCGGCCATGGCTGGACTGCGATTCTACTCGGCTAAGAACAACCTGACTGAGGGCTCGCCCGCCCTGACATACGCTGCCGACCAGCCTCTTGTCAGATACACCGAGGAGCACGAGTGGATCGCGCTGCACAAGGACAACGTCGCCTTCATTGGCATCACCAAGTACGCGGCCGACGCGCTCGGCGATGCCACCTTCATTGAGGTCGCCGACGTGGGCGAGGAGATCGAGCCCAACGGCTCGCTGGGCTCCGTCGAGAGCGTCAAGTCCGCCTCGGACCTGTACTCGCCCGTGGCCGGCGAAATCGTCGAGAAGAACGACGAGCTCATCGACAACCCCACCATCGTCAACAAGGACCCCCTCGGCGCCGGCTGGTTCGCCAAGCTCAAAGTCTCCGCTCCCGAAGAGGTCGACGCGCTCATGGACATCGACGCCTACGAGGAGTTCATCAAGTCCGACTAGCGCCCTCGCACCTCGCCCTCGGTCTTACCTAGTAATATCACATCATGTGTCCTGTCTGGTGCGCCGCCCCGGACCCCGTGGCTCCACTTCGCTGCGCTGGAGGAGCAGCGGCCCGGGTGCTGGGGGTTGCCTTCGGCGACTGGGGCGCTGCCCCAGACCCCGTGGTGCTCGCTGCGCGAGCGCTGGTGGCTCCGCGGGGGCCGGGGGCCCTGGGATAGGCTCTCCTCGAGCGCAGCGAAGAGGAGCCACCGGGTCTGGGGCAGCGCCCCAGTCGCCGAAGGCATGACCCTGACGCAAAGGGGTCCGAGAGAGCCCCGGGTCGGTAGTTACCCGGCCGGTGTGAAGAGCTGTTCCCCGGATTCGCTAGAGCTATTGGTACAGTACAGGTACAGACAGGTACAGGCCGGAGAGCGATGCGGTGCAGAGCATTAACTGTTTGTTATCAGTTGGGATCACCAAGGATCTGGGTGTTGGAGTGCGTCGTCAGGAGTGCACGCCAGTGGTCTGTTGTTGTACTTGTACGTTACCGGCAGGCTGGTTTTAATTGGGCTGGTTCTGCACACCGAGTGATCTGCTACGAGTGAATTGCAAGCGGATTTCAAGTGAATTGGAAGCGAATTGGAAGCGGATCAGAAGTGAATCAGAAGTGAATCAGAAGTGAACTGGAACTGACTGGAAGCGACCTCGGTCAGGAGTAGAAGGGAATTTGTCAGTGGCCCGACGTCTTGTGCCATTGAAACTGCTTATTGGCGGTCGTTCTGGGCCTGTATCTGCGACCGCGCTGTTGTTGTGGTACGTTGCGTGCTCTGATTGCGAGTGCTGACCTGCTCCCGTCTTGCGGAACAACCGTTGGCTTGGAATTGCGTCTCCCGTTGGACCGACGGACTTGTATTGTGAACCTGGAGCCAGCTGCTGTGTATCTGTGGTAGCCTGACTGGAGAGATGTCGTCCAATTTGCCGGACACTTTTCACGACTCGGACTCGGATTCGGACTCGAACTCGAGCCCCAGCGTGGCTGTTCAGCCAACCGTGAATGCGACTGTGAATACAACTGAGAATGTAAAAGCGACTGTGGATGGGAACAGTAGTGCAGCTGGTGAACGGGCTGGTGCTGCTGCTGGCACGCCCCCGCGCAAGCCGCTGGGCCTGTCGGTATCAACAGTGGGCGGTTCGGCGAGTCCGCTGTCGCCGTCGGCCAGTTCGCCTGGTTCAGGCCGCTCGGCCTCGTCGCCAACTGTGTCAAATAAGCCATCTTTTAACGACCTCTCCAGTGGACTGGATGCCCGGCTCAGTGGCGTGTCTCTTGGTAATGCGCTGTCTGGGCCGGCTGCTGGCATTGGCTCTGGTTCTGGAGCTGCCCCTGGCTCTGGCATTAGTGGATCCACTGGCGGCATCCCCTCTTTCACCATTCAGCCTCAGAAAAAGACTGGTCGTCGCAATTCCGACGTGGACGGCATTCACCGACTGCTACCGAAATCACAGGTCTCACCTGCCCAGCTGTACTCGACCGACTCGGGTCACTTGTATCACGCTGGTAAGCTCTGTATTGTGCTTGTGGGCCTGCCAGCACGAGGCAAGACCCATCACGCGGTTGCCTTGACAAGATATTTGCGCTGGCTTGGCGTGAAAACACACGCTTTCCACCTGGGCGACTATCGCCGAAAACTTACCCCCAAGGATTTCCGGGTGCCTGACGACTATTTCATTCCTAACGCATCTAAAGAAACAAAGCTGTTCCGGCAGAAAGTCGAGGCCGCCTGTCTGAGCGACATGTTCAAGTTCTACGACGAGGATAACGGCCAGGTTGTCATTTACGACGCTGTCAATGGCACTTCGGCTACTCGGCGAGCACTGGCAAACACCATGTCGGACCGGAACGTAGGCGTTCTGTTTGTGGAATGCCTGTTTACAGACCAAAAGCTGGTGGCCCGTAATGTGAGAGACGTCAAGATATCGTCGCCTGACTATCAGGGAATGGACCCCGACGAGGCAGTCAAGCACTATTTGCGACGTATCGAGTTGCGAATCCCTCATTATGAGACCATGACCGAGACCGAGCTGACTTATGTCAAGCTGATTAACGTGTCGGAACGCTTTATCATCAACTATGGCGAACGTCATCTTGGTTATCTGTTCAATCGAATTATATTCTTCCTCATGAACTCGCGTATCAAAGTAGGAAGTGTGTTTTTCGCCCGTGCTGGCTCGGGCAACGCCACTAATGAGGACGACAACTACAAATCCGATGGCCAGCTGTCAGACAAAGGCAAAGAGTACGCTGAGAAACTCAAAGAAACTCTCTGGGCACATATTGATGAGCGACGAATGAAGTTGGCCCAGCTGTCAGCTCCCGACCTAGCAATGGACAAGAAACTACAGCGTCAGGCACGTGTGGCCCACGAAGTGCTGCGTTCGTCCATCTCGTCTGGCTCGCCCAACGATTTCATGGAAAACATCTCTCCTCCCGTGACCTCGGGCACCTCGACACCTAATTCGTCGGCCGATGCCCGGGCCATCTCGACCATTCGGGCCGATGCGCTGAACTTCCAGGACAAGTCGAACGTCACGGTCTGGTGCTCGACCCGTCTCCGCACCGTTCAGACTGCTGAGCAGTTTGCCGAAGAGGGCAACAAAACCATCCAACGAAGTCTGCTAAACCAACTCAACCCTGGCGTGGCTGGCGGACTCTCTGAAGCCGACCTCAAAGAACAGTTCCCCTACGAGTACCTGCGCCACCAGCAGGATCCCTACCACCACCGCTACCCCCGAGCCGAGTCGTACCAAGACGTAGCGGTCCGCCTCGAGAGCCTGATCCTCGAAATGGAACGCACCCAGGGCGACCTGCTCATCATCTGCCACGAGACCGTCCTGCGCGTCCTCTACGGCTACCTCATGGCCTGCTCCGTCGAAGACATCCCCTTCCTGCGCTTCCCCCGCAACCAAATCGTCGAAATCGTCCCCAACGCCTACATCAACCAGGGCAATCGCATCGACATCCCCGACGTCGACCCCTGATTTTCCATAGTCCAATAGAGTCTCTCTGCGACCGCGTTCCCGCTGTGCTTCCGGGGTCCGTAGTGCTGCCCCGGACCCCGTGGCTCCTCGAGCGGAGCGAGAGGAGGCCGCTTCCCTCGGGGTGGGGCCCGCTACCACTCTCATGCCAGGTCTGCCTCCGGCGGCCGGGGCGCCGCCCCGGACCCCGTGGCTCCTCGAGCGTAGCGAGAGGAGGGCGCCTCCGCCGGGGTTGGGACCACTGCCACTTTTCTTTCGAATCTGCCTCGGTAAGAGTGGTCAATTTTTTTTCATATTTCTATGTGTGCAGCCGGTGCGCTGCCCCGGACCCCGTAGCATCTCTCGCTCCGGTCGAGGAAGCCGCTGCCTCCGGGTCTGTTGGATCCAGCCTCCCCTGAGTACCAGTAGACCGGCCCCGAAAGCAGGGGTCCTCCTCTCTCTCCGCTCGAGGACCTACGGGGTCCGGGGCAGTGCCCCGGCCGCCAGAGGCAGACACAACAACACGTGAAAGTGCGCCCAACTCCGGCGGAAGCGCCCTCCTCGAGCGTAGCGAGAGGAGCCACGGGGTCCGGGGCGGCGCCCCGGCCGCTGGAGGCATACGGAGAGAAGAACGCGAGGGATGGGTGTGTGGAAACGAGAAAAAACTTTTAAATAGCAGAAAACAGGGGCGGCTAGTCGGCCTTTATGAGCAGCTTGAGCTTCATGCGCATCCGGCGCCACTCGGCGTACTCGTCGCGGACGAAGCTCGCCCTCTCGCCGGCTGTGTCTTTGATGTAGAACCAGCGCGCGGGCCAGGTGTCGAGCAGCAGGTCGACGATGCCCAGGTCGCGCACCAGGATGACCGCGATGAACCAGGCCACCCCGATGGCCACGCCGGCCACCACTCCTGCGGCCACTTGTATAGGCGTGTGGTACAAGAGGTAGACGCGTGAGTAGCTCACCGTGCTGGCCAGCACTAGCAGAAAGATGGCGCGCGATACTTTTTTGCGGGTCGAAAAGTTCTTGACACGGAAGAACATCCACAGACAGATATAGGTGGCGTAGTAGGCCATGAACTGTGAGTGGGCCGAGGGCATGCCATAGCCGTTGCCGTCTATCAGTGGTGTGGCATAGTATAGAGTAGGTCGCTCTTGCTTGATGACTTGCTTGAGGTACAAGTTGATGATTTCACAGCCCAGTTGTCCGCCGAACATGAGAATGGTCTCAGCCTCCCGGCGTGACAGTACCAGGGACGCATACACCATGAGAATGGCCTGAGGCGTCAAGGACAGAATGGCGAGCAACAGCGACACCGGGTCCTCTGGGTTGTAGAGCACCTCGGTGAACTCGAGAGCAATTCGCTTGGTCATTCTGGCACCAGAGACGCGGTAGACGCGTTAGCACACGCGATGGCAGACGCCGTAGCAGAGCCTGAAAAATTCCCCAGTGAGCGTGGGTCAGTCGAGACCAACCGTAAGTGCCTGCCACTTGCTTCGAACGTTGTAACTTGTGTTTGGAAGAAGAAAGAGCGGTCCAAAAACTTTTGCATATGTTAGTATAGTCATCAGCAGCAGTAGGGAACAAAGCAGGACGAGGCGAGCGGGATTCGGAGAGTGTCCCGTTGCGCCTCCGGCGGCCGGGGCGCAACGGGAACTCAAACCGGCACTGCAACCCGACCAGCAGCTCTGAGAGCACAGGCCCCGTTCCTGAATCATGGATCAAGGTCAACCGGTAGACCCCAGGTCGAGGCGGCAG
>JAKTSR010000217.1:0-20703 GCA_030580325.1 Sugiyamaella sp. yHKS617 | reverse complement strand
GCTATACGTTGACAATACGATGACAATACGATTCTCCTCTCTGGGACCAACTACTCCTTGAGGGCTTGGTGGACGACATTGGTCATATATAATATAATCGGGTAAGACCAATTCAATTCGCATCTTCGTAAATGATCCCATACACGGATGTGCAATTCCAGCCCTTGTGATACCCTCCCGGATGCTTTTGGGGACCCGGTCATACCTTTGTATTGACATGATATAGTTTCTTTGGGTTCCGACATTGCTGGATTGGTCGAGGTAATCCTCCTCGAGCGGAGCGAGAGGGCCACGGGGTCTGGGGCAGTGCCCCAGCCGCCGGACAGTCGACGGTCACACAGGACCGCGCACCTCAACCTGCAAGTGCTGCTACAAGCAGGACTCCGGTGGAGCGGCAGCGAGAGCTAAAACCGGATCCAGGGCAGCGCGCCGGCCGCCCGAGGACCGCAAGCGAGAGTAGGTAGTCGGTGGATAATATCATTACATTACGGTATGTTTGCGAGAAACATGATAAATATATGTCGTTAATCATCATTCAGATAGTGGGCTCTAGTCGTTATTGTGTGATGCTGATGCGGGTGTAGGCGTCGGGAGGGCGGGTGCGGACGGTTCATCGGGCACTGTGGTAGCGGCGAGGGTCGGTGGCGCCGATGGCAGGAGATGTTCAGGTGAGAGGTCGGCTGGCAGCGATGGCGCGCTGGGCTCGAGGCCAGCATCGGTGCCAGGGGGGACGGCGGCGTGGTTCTGTACTGGCTCGTAGCGTGGGACGTACTCTTCGTCAGGAACACTGGCAATCGTCTCAAGTCGTGCTCGCTCCATTTCTGCCTTGTCTTGAAGCTCGTCTCGGACGCCTTCACTGCTGCTTGTGATAGGGTTACTGACGCTGCTGGCACCTTCGTCGGAATACGTCGGGGCCGAAGCTGTGACCAGGTGAGACGGCGGAGCAGACGCTTCAAGATGAGAGGTCGAAGCGGTAGAGTCTTGGTAGTACGAGGGCGCCTCGTGAATATCAGCATAGGCCTGTGAAGACTCTGGTGGGTTGGATGGAAGAATGGCCTCTTCACGTAGTCGTAAGATTCTCTTTTCATCATCAGCAGACCGGTTTGAGGTGGACACAGCCGACGTCTGGTCAGCAGCTGCCAGCTCCTCGTAGCTCAGCACGTTATAAACGGTGGTTGAAGAAGACGAAAAGCTGCCCTGTTGAGTGCTGCTATTAGCAGATACTCCGCTGCTACGGTGGCTATGGTTCGGTGTGCCATTGAGGTTGCCAATTCCAGTGGCAGAACCAGTTCGTGACCCGACAGCAGTATTGCTATTGGACACGGTCGATGGGAGCGATGTATTACTGGAAGGAGATTTGCCCTTTAATTTCATTCTTAGTCCTGGCGATGAGGCAGTTCCATCCAAATCAACACTGCCCCCGTTGTGAGTTCCTATGATAACTTCACTCCAGAGATTGACTACCCCTCTTCCTCGCTTGAGCTTGTCGGTATCAATAAAGCCCAATTTCGAAGGCTCGAAATCATTATCGCGCCCTGATGAGGCTAGATCTACCACTCGTTTGCCTGATAGATCGAGTAGTACTTCGATACAGTATTGGAAAGAAATATCGTCGCGACCTTTGGTGGTAGGGAAGGTGTCGGGAGGAATGCGGATGTTGGTAATGACAGTCGACTTGAAAGTCACAGGGTCTGTGTAGAGAGGAGATATGGTCTGGGAAAGATCCTTTCGAAACGACTGAGCTTCGGATCCCTGGGCAGATACAATGCTAATTCGAGACAAAGTAGTGATTATGCCAGACAGATGTTTGACATGTTTAATATGTTGTACAGAGACTTTGACGGGAATGGAGTCGCCTCGAAGAAAGCCTTTTCGTGGCAGCGATACTGCGACCACGATGGACCCGTGGCCCTTTCGCTTTTTCTGCACATCGACCGTCAGTGTGGATACTCTTGGTGCTGGCAGGGTCGCAATATCTATTGGACAGATGACAGAAACGGACTTTTGGGCCGTGATGACAGTCGGGAGGCTCGCACGGTGACAGGTTGCTGTGATAGTATAAGATATTGAGCCTCGTTCGAACTCGAGGCTATTGAACAATCCCTTTTCAGGTAGCACAAACTCGAATGCGAACAAGTGCTCGCCTCTCGGTAGCGGCTGGTCTGCTTTGGGTAGACTGGGATACGCGGTCGAAGTGTGGTTAGAAGATGCAGAGTCGTTGGAAAGAATGGAATTCGTAGTGATGGAGCTGGCTCGCAGAGCAGGTGTCGATGGGTTGATATCTTCACTACTCCGCTGCGACGACGGGCGGTCGCCGGTCGTGCTGGCTGGTCGGCTTACTGAGGAGCTATCTGAGGATCTATCTCGAAGTGCCAGATTCTGAGTCGTTTCTGTTACTTGGCTGAGTTCTGAGGTGCTTCTCGCGCTTGCTGTCGGTATACTTGGATTGCTGCTCTGATCACCCGGCACACTTGTACCGGTTCTGTTGCTGTCAACACTGTTAGCGCTGTGACTGCTCCTAGCACTTTTGGCACTTTTGGCGCTTCTGGTGCTCTTTGCGCTCTTTCCACTGTGGACGCTGATATTACAATTGTCAGAGGACTGGCCAGTGGTGCCGTGGCATGATGCGCCATTACAGTTTGAGTCAGAGTCAAAATGGTCCGCTTCTTCCCGACCCCATAACTGGACATTCTGTTGGAAGAGGAGGTTCTTGACGGTTTTCGTTTTGACTAGGGCGTTGCGGATGGTGACGGTTCCCTGAATAGTACAGTCGATGTGAGACACCTTTTCAGGCTTGTCTAGAACCAGGACTACGCTTCCATCCACGACGGAACCAGGACTGAAGGTCCTGTGTGGGTCACTGAGCTCTACGAAGAAATCATCCGAGTTCGAGGTCCTCTGTATGGTATTGTGGAAGATGGGCCGCAATTTGGAAAGAGTACGGAACATTGTACAAACGGCCCTGTCAACCCGATCTCCAAGCTAGCCTAGAGCCAGATCAGATGTTTGAAAGACTTGTAAATGATGTAGGGAGAAGTTGAACGAACAAACGAACGCTTTAAAATCAACAGCCTTTCCGTAACAATCCGAAGTTGGGCATGGTCCGGTCCTGCTCAATATAATACAATACAATACAGCAGTAGCAATGCAACAGCTGAACGAACAGCAGACCGAGGACGCCGACTGAAGGAACAGCGCAACCAAAATGACAGTGACAGAAGGCCGTTTAGTCTCTGGCTTATTGAGAATTACTCTGATCCTACCCACTTGGCCGATATAGACGAGCCCAAAGCAACCAAGTCGTTGTGAGCAGGGAACGGGAACACGGGAGGAGACAAACGCCAAACGACTAGACGAAGCCAAACGGAACAATCAAACACAATCAACGAGTGAGCACTCCAGACGTCGAAGAATCGAGAAAGTCGATAAAGAGTTCGCGAACAGACGCCCGAGCAACAACCAGCTTCAAAAAGGTATTCAAATTACGAGTTCGAGGCAACGGCTCTGTAAAAAGAACCGCTCTAAGATACGCACAAACCGGCTGGTCTGATAACAATGATACCACGACAAAAACAATGTGCTATAGCAAACACCAACAACACACAACTGCTAGCAAAAGGACGACAGTTATTCAAGCGGCAGATAAACCGCTATGCTCTGAAGAGACTATACACCCTGATCAGCTTCACCTATAAAATATGGGTAGGGGTTTTGATGTTATTTTGGGACTGTCATCTATTGTTGTCGCATCCATGGGTACGACTGCCTAACATGTACGGCGGTCAAAGTCAAGCTGATGTATGCACTCAGAACTGGCGACAGAATGTGCCTATCCCTGTCGGACGGCGATCAGGCTGAGATCAGATCAGATCAGATCATGACCGCCGTCGAAAAGTGCTCTCTCACAAGAACCGTCCTACGGCCGGGGAGGCACGAACAGGGACGGGCGCAGGCGGCCCAGGGGAGATCCGGGTCGGTAAATTGGCTGGCGGCGTGCCTCCGGCGGCTGGACGCGGGCGGCTCAGGGGAGATCCGGGTCCGGTCATGGCGGCGTGCCTCCGGCGGCTGGGCTCCGCCCAGACCGGGTTGTGCTCGCTTCGCGAGCGTTCGAGCCTTGGGGTTCTTTTGACTGTGTGAGGATGGTGTTATGCTGGGTTGGGGAGTGTGTTGTGAGTTGAGGTGCCGACCAGTCCAAGTGAGGAGCACCGCAGCAGAGGCACGGCTCGTCGCGTGTACACGCGACGGGCCCGCCTGCACGTTACCGACTGGCCAACGCACTCCGCAAAGCGGAGCACAGCGGGGTCCGGGGCAGCGTCCCAGCTGCCGGAGGCACACGGGGGCCAGAGGGCAAGCAATGGGGCTGCCCGTCCTGCCCAGCCTCGAGAGGCACGCGCCATCTCGTGCCGGTCTTTCCCCGTCGGCTGCCACGGATGTCCGGAGAGCTGCAGAGCTGGCTGCACGGCCGGCGCTGCACCTTGTGGACCCCGCTCCTGGCTGGCGCTGGTTCAGCGAGGACGGCGGATATTCATGTCTGAGTGGAATCGACTGCAGCAGATCAGAATCATACTCTTCTACAGCTGTTGGGCCGCCGGTGCTCGCCTGACCGGGCGAGGCCCTGGAATTCGTATCTGACTGGTCTCGGGCTGCGAAACGAGCTGCAGACGGCAATCTCCAGAGTCCTGCCCTTTTCAGCCTAGCGGTGCATCGTCAGCGTATGTTGGAAAGTTTACGCAGCACAAGCTTTTCCGGTGCCAAGCCATGCACTCACTAACCAGTGCCAAGAGTCCCTCCGTCTGCTTTAAATTGCCATTGCGTGGGTGATAAGGGCACGAAAATCGCCACCCCCTGTCATTAAGTCAGATTCTCATCCCCCCCATTCCCCTAGTTCTATCTTTGCCCTATCTCCTCCGACTCAGGGCCCCCGCTCTCCTCTCGCGCGATCGCCAGCCGATCCCACCCCGCTCCGGTCTGCGTGCTCGCGTGCCCTCCCCGCCAGCTCTGGCTTGTTGGGACCCATGTCTCCTCCTCCACGTCCCTCGGACGCCGGCTCGGAGTAGGCCCCTGGCGACCGGGGCGCGCGCGGACCCCGCTGCTCCTCAAGCTGCGCTTGATTTGGGCTCAGATACAGTGCCCCTACGTATGCCTCCGGCGGCCCGGGCGCTGCCCCGGACCCCGCTGCTCCTCGAGCTGCGCTCGAGTCGGATTTGGATCCAGGGCCACATCGAGCGAAGCGAGATGAGCCGCGGGGTCCTGGGCAGCACCCCGGCCGCCAGAGGCATGCGTGTTTATTCGTAACTTTTGTATTAGAACTGCGCTAGGTGAGGTCCATGAGCATGAGCTGTTCGTCTGTGTCGAATCCGGACAGGTCGAGGCTGCCGCCGAGGGCGAGTTCGTCCTCGCCCATGCCCATGGACATGCCCATGTCGAGGTCGCCCATGAGGTCCATGTCTCCGAGCGGCTCGATGTCGACGACGGCGTTGGGGTCCAGTGCTGCAGCGTCGTTGGCATTTGCGTCGTTGTTACTGGCATTGGCTGTGGGGTCAGCTGCGTTGGCAGTGGTGCTGATTTGACCCAGTTCTCCGGCTGACGTTACACCTGCTGGCGTGGCCAACTGGTCGCTGTCTGTTTGTGCCTTGGCTGCAATTGTGTTGCCGAGAAGGCCGTCGATATTCACTGACGAGTCTAAGACCGCGTCCACATGCAGCCCGTCGACCAGGGCATCGTCGTCGTTGTCATAGTCGCTTTCAGAGACAGGCGGTAGAGACTTCTCCTGCTGCGAATAGAAAGCTCTGAGAGAGTCTATACGCTTCTTGAGTTTGCGGAAGGAGCCTATCAGCAGATCCGTGTTGGTACCAGCAGCAGTGGCAGTAGCTGCGGCACCCAGGACTCCAGTAGGGCCGTTAGACGGGCCAGTCGCCCCATTGCTGGCATTGGTCCGATCCTGGCGCTTTCGCATTCGCTGCTGGATAAGATACTCTTCAGAAATCCCTTCAACAAGCTCGAGTAACGAGGAATCGATCTGGCTGGACCGACCACGTCGGTCGTGCTCGCCGAGAGTATCCATTATCATGAC
Organism: Sugiyamaella sp. yHKS617; assembly: GCA_030580325.1. Lineage (NCBI taxonomy): Eukaryota > Fungi > Ascomycota > Dipodascomycetes > Dipodascales > Trichomonascaceae > Sugiyamaella > Sugiyamaella sp. yHKS617. Next base: position 14,630 of record JAKTSR010000217.1, on the reverse strand, counting down.
TAGCCCAGAAATCACATCCATCGCATAGTCGAAAGATCCTTGTGCCTCGGCAAAATCCAACTCGTCGAGAAACAAGTCCAGAAGCTTTCGCGAACCGAGAATGTCCACCGCCAGTGATAGACTCGACAGTATATATCCAGGAGCTCCACTGATATGACCCTGGTCCAAGCCTTGGATCCAACCTACCAGAATGTTGATGGTGTCCTTGATGGCTGTGACAATGCTGCTGGAAGTCGGGATGCTGGGTGAAAACTTGCCGGTGGCCGACACATGTGACTCGAGTGCTGTTAGCAGCTGGTCAATCGTACTATGCTCTTTGGAAGTCCGGCTCTTCAAATCGTTTAATGCGGCTTTGACCTCTCCAGATATAATGGAAAGGATGATTTTATGAGTATTAGCTGCCTCCTGAGATAGGCCCGAAGGCGATATTAGAAGACCCAACACAAGTAGTATCTGCGGAAGGTCTTGCGAAGAAGCAGCAGATGGCGAGGGTGACGACGACAACGGAGACGACAGCCACAGGCAATCACTCAGATAACGAAATGCTGTTAGCAATGTTGGTAATAGAAACGGTTGCAGGAAATAGTCGAGGCCACCGCGGAGGGTGTCTTGGTCGATAATGTCGGCCGCGCATGCTGCAATGGACTGCTGGAAGATCGAGGGCACCAGCACCGTCAGCTCCTGGATCGAAGAAAGTCGCATCAGGTCGTCGCTGATACCACCGGCGTCGTACAGCGCGGAAATCCATCCACCTAGCAGCATCTTGCGCTCCTCGGACATGTCGTCAACTGCAAAGGCCTCTCGAATGCCGCCAACGATGCAATTCAGCCAGAACGAGTCGTCGGATCCATTCTGATGCTCGTCCTGCCGCTCGTTTCTCTGCTCGTTCTGTTGCTCGCGTTGCTGCTCGCTCTGCTGCTCGCTGCGCTGGTCACCATTTTCGATGACCTTGTGGTCCTGGTTCCGCTGTGCTCTGTCTACACCGAGAGCATCAACCAAGTCGTCCTTGTTCACGGGATATCTCCTATAAACAAGCTCAATAAATAAAATAACACTGCCGAAATGCGAGTACACCTCCTGGAAGTCGTTTCCATAGTCATCGTCTTTCCAGTCGTCCAGCAGCTTTATAAGCGGAATTATCAGTGATGTCGGGTTAATGTGCAGGAACAGAATATCCAGCATCTCCGTGTTCATGCTCAGCGCTTGGAATACTCGGCTCAGAAGTGCCGTGTTCTGATTACTCTCATTAGGCCAGTCTTGTACGAACTTGACCAGGGCCCTGGCTATACGCTGCTGCCGATAAGCATCGATGCTGTCAAAGACGGTGACCACCCAGAAAATTGTGCTGTTTTCGAAAGATACGTGCTCGGGATTTTCCATTGTAGTGGCAGAAAACAGCTCGTCTATGTTGACTTGGGAAATGCCGTCTTTCCGGGTCAGGAATCTCGATCTCGCTAGTCCGTATGCTGGATTCGTGTTATCTTCAACCACATTTGCGTCTGCTCCGAGCGTCTCTTGCAAAGCATCTTGCTTTATAAGTCCCATATCAATGCACGCTTTGAGGAACTCGTGGCGGATATCGCTGGTAGTCGAGGGAAACGAGGAAAACATCTCATCCAGCACATCGCCTCCTCCGTGAACGCGCAGCAGGTTGACAGTCCCGCGGTCCAGCATCGCTATCGGTCGGCACACAGCCGACTCGAATGGGTATGATTCTGCCTCCGAACTTGCACCACCACTCTCATGAGTAGCATCACCACCAGCTCCAGACTCAGCACCAGCTCCAGTCTTAGCGCTGTTGCTGCCCTTGCTGTCAGCGCTCTTCTGTAAATGCAGTATGACCAGAGGCAGACGCTTGACAATAAAACCCTTCCACAGCGGGATATACATTGGAGACTCTTTCCTCTGCAGGGCTACGGCCAGACAGTCGAAGGCTGTCGTTATAAGCTTGCTGGCGATAGAAAGCCCATTGTCACCTCCGAAAAACACTTTCAGCTCGCGAATAAACTGAAGCCCTTGGATCTTAGACACCGTCAGCATCAGGCTCTCGAGCCACAGCAGTCTGTACGCCCTTGAATTTTTCACAGTCGAGCTCGAGCTGCTCGTCAACGTTCCCAGAGCGCTGCCGACTCCTCCTCCAACTCCAGACCCCACCCCGGCGCCAACTCCCACGCCAATTCCCATGCCGATGTCGACACCAGCATCCAAAGCCATTCCCAGACCTGCTGGCCCAGCCGAGATACCAGGATGCGACTGGTCCTCCAGAACAGCCCTGAAAGATCGCCGCAGCTGCTTCTCCAGGAAAGGATCACTCTTTCCTATCAGCCTGGATCCATACACTCGTTTCAGCGACACCTGGAACTGACTAATACCTCCAGCACCCTTTTCTGCCAGTGCTCCTGCTGCCCCTGCTGTTCCTGTTGTTCCTGTGCTGACCTGTGCAACCACTAGCGAAGCAGAGCAATGGCCCGACTCGGCTAGCTTGACCAGAAAGTACACCAGCGCCTTGATTTCGGTCGCATCACCGGCATTGGCATCAGCACTGGAAAGCCGGGTCAAGTACTGAGCCAGCACCGATCCCAGCTGGTCCATCATGGACGACACACCAGGGTTGCCCCACGAGCCCAGCGACTTGGAAATGAAAATAAGCACGTCGCCTTTGGCCCGACAGTCGATCCGGGACTTGTCCAAGTACGCAATCAGCTCGGGCAATGGCATCAGACTCCTTGGATCCGAGGCCAGCGCGCACACGTACTCCAGGAAAAGCGGATCCAGGGGCCCGGCGGCCACGGCCGGCCCCGTCGCGGCGGAGAACAGACCCGCTCCAACATCGTCCGAGGATTCGAAGTCGCACGTCTCCTGAAACTGCCCGCACAATCGCACAAACACCTGCCAGCTCCACCGCTTGAACAGGCACGCCTTGATCAGCTTCTCCAGCTTCTCCACCGGCGTCAGCGACTGCGTCATTCTTGCCTGGCTCGCTCTCCTCCTGAGCTCTGTCCTCCTCACTCGCTCCTCCTGGGCACTTTTCAGCTTCACCAACTCCAGTAGCCGCCCCGGCGGGTGTACCTCACGTGCTTCGCTGGGATATGCCTCCGCCGGGCGGGTGCTGCCCCCAGATCCCGCTGCTTCTCTCGCTGCGCTCGAGTCGGGCCACTCTGCCGGGGTGGGGAGTGCGCCTCCGGCGGCCGGGGCGCTGCCCCGGCCCCCGTCGCTCCTCGAGCGTAGCAAGAGGAGCCCACTCCGGGGAACGGTTGGAAGGGCCCCTCCAAGGATCACGTGCTGCAGCATCCGCGACCCAGGAGTGGCCTCCTCGAGTGCAGCGAGAGGAGCAACGGGGGCGCCGGAGGCGTGCTCTCCCAAGTCACATGCTTGCGGCCCTGGCGGGCCCAGCTATGCCGTACCAGCGAGGGTGGGCAGAGTTGCTAGGCACATGCGAGATGGGTCAATATTGGGCCGGCGTGGGCGCTATTTCATGCACATGTACACGTGGAGCAGATGGTGAGGGGCGACGGCGGGCACGGCTCGTGGGAGGCGAGCTAGCCACGATAGGTTAGTGGGTATCTTAACTGATAAGAGGGAATAACGTCAGAGAAAGGGGCAAGGAGCGGCGGCGGGACTTATGCGCCTGTTAGTCCAGGGATGGCGGCATGGTCATGCCAAGCTTAAGGTCATTTGGATCTTGAGATTTCACGATTATTCGTCGAGACGTTCGTCTTCGACGATGGATGGCTCACGGTAGAGGTCAGTAGATATCATGTATTTAGTTATGTTATGAGAGGAATCAAAAAAAAACGCAAAGATCAATGAAAAGTGCAAATGAACGAAAAACACCACAAAAGTAAATCAAAGTTATAAAAATGCTCGGCTGTTGTATGGCTGTGGTAGATGTTGACTAGGAGAGAATCCTATAGCGCAAGCATGGACGCGCACGTCAGCACAACGATGGCGGATATTGAATGAATAATAGAAGGACTGAAATCAATACATCTTACCAAAACCAACAGCTGAATAGAGTCAGGAAGTGAAAAGAAGTGAAGTAGCCGGCAGCCCAATCGTGTGATGAACATGTAATGGACAGCATGGTGGGCAACACATAACGAGAAATATGAATAAAATAAACGACATGTGACCAAGAATGAGAAATCAATAAAGGAAATGAAATGAAATAAATGAACCGCAAACTAAGGAACGAATAACAAAAAAATACAATAATAAACAGGACGACCAAACCTAACTAACTGTAAAACTGCAACAACTCGTAAATCATCATTGTAAGACGAGTGCTATTTCAAATCTCATACTTGTCTTTGGGCAAGACAAGTACAACATGTGAAATATACTCGGGGAAAATGCAAAACAATTTTTAATGCCAAATGAAAGAAACAACAAGACCAACAATCTACTGCCTTGAGGATCTCATGATGGGAGTTGTACGCGGAATAGAGTCTGGCTTGGGGTGCTTCGAACCAACCGATGCTCCGTGGCCGGCCTTGTTGAGGGCATAGTCGCCAGAATCAAAGTACTTGCGATCATTGACTTTTCTCTGTAGCATATCAGCACGGGTAGGAATCTTACCGTACATGCGATATAGTCTCTGCTCTTCGGGCGAGAGAGTTTTTACGTCCAATTGCGAGCCCATTGTAGGGGAGAAGTAGGTGTAAGAGTGGTGTCTGACTGTTAACCTATAGGTGTCCGCGTCCAGAACCGAGTGGTAGTCGGAAGTGACAACTGACTTTTCTTTTTAAACAGCCTTAGCTTCTGATCAATAGGCTGGCTCCTATGATTTCGTTTTAGGTGCTATTCTCTCCTTCACCTCACTTCACTTCGTTTTGCTGAGCTTCGATAAATGCTGCGCGAAGTGCTTCACTTGGGTAGCTTGATAGCTTGTGTCTAGCAATTCTGAGTGTCTGACAGGCTAAGAGCCGGTTCCAGTCAAATCTAAAAGTTATGGACCAGACAAACGTCAATAATAAATAGATGGACTAGGAAATTTCCGAAAACGCCGACCGGTTCAAAGTATACAAGACCAGACAGACCAGACAACCAATAAAATAAAACAAACTATTCAACAACACTCACCAGACAAGAAATAAACAACTTGCACAAATTAATGATGAAACAGAAAGAAGAGAAGAGAGAAGAAAGAGTAACAGAAAAGAAGAAGAAATAAATTGAGAAATTAAAACAACAAAAGCCACAATTTAAAAGTACACAAACGAGAAGTAGAGTGTATGCCCCTGGTATTTATAAACGGACCAGGACTATCTTTAACGTTGCTTTTAGTGATCAGCTTTGTACCACATGGTAAGGGGTTAGTGCTATGTATGGCAACATACAGATTATCAGCACACCGTTTGAACCCACGTTGCTTTTTCGAGATAGCGGCGAGGAACAGGAAAGAAAAGGGAGCGCACTGCGAAGTAGAGCAGGATAGCGGGGGCGGCCGAGATGTAGCGGAGGGGTTGGTGGGAGTGGCCGGAGGAGGGAAAGAGAAGGTTAAAGACGGGAACTAAGAGGAGAGAGAGAGAGGGAGGGAGAAGAGTTGGGAGAGGAAGGAGAGAGGAAAGGAGAGAGGAAAGGGAGAGAGGAAAGGGAGAGAGGAAAGGAGAGAGGCAAGGGAGAGAGGAAAGGGAGAGAGGAAAGGAGAGAGGCAAGGAGAGAGGCAAGGAAAAGAAGCGAGGGGGGAGCAACGCATGCGCTGATAGAGCTGGAGAAAGCGCTCAGGAGATAGAGATAAAGGTGAACGAGCTGGAGAAGGCTGAGGAACGTTGAAGAAGCGAGAGCCGAGACAGGAGTGGTGAAATATTATTACAGAGATGAGTAGTGGGGGAAATTACTAGAAGTGGAGGGGTTGGAAATTAATTAGTTAGGACATGTGATACTTTCATGGCATGGACAGAAGGAGACAGCGCAGCCCGTCAGTCACAGCCTCCTCGAGCGCAGCGAAGAGGAGCAACCTGTCCGGGCAGAGCCCGGCCGCCGGAGGCAGGCCCGGTTGACAGCCGGCCGAGCGCAGGCTTTGATAGAGAGGGCGACAGAGATAGAGAAGCAGAAGGTGGGCTGAACGTGGGAGGCTGCAGGAGCTAGCGCTGATTGAGGACATAATTTTTAAAAATTGATAAGGATGGCATGCTCACAGATCCGTAGTGTACCCAGCAGAGCAGCCGGGTCTGGGCTGTGGGGCAGGCTGTGCCTGTGGAGGTAGCAGTAGCTACACCGGAAATAGCATTGATACGGAGCAGACGAATGATACCAAAGAACCAGAACCAGACGCTGGGCAGAATATTACCGAAATGCTACAGAGTAGCGCAGAATATCCAAAAATATGGCCACAACACACCGAAAATATTAAACCGACTATCTCAATAATACAGGAATATTAAAAAGCCACTGGTTACGGATTTAGCAGTTGATATTCGAGAACATCAGTGGCGAGATACTGCTCATTTTCACTGCGCCCTCGTCGCTCCGTTCCGCTTGCTCCGCTCTGCTCTCGTGGACAGAGATCCAGGGCCTGCTCTCGCAGCCTGGGCTCACCTGACTCTCTCGACGTGTCACATCCTTAGCCCTCGATATCACTCAACCACGTCTGAGAGCCGACCGAGCGGTAACACTGGCCCGGCCTAGATTCGTCATTCCTGGCCCATGCCACTGGCATGTCTCGGTACGTCCGCTAGCCAAGCCAAGGGTCGGACCGCCCTAATTGTACCACATGCCATGCTCGCATCCGATAGATAAGTCTGCCCAACAACATCACTCAATATCCTTATCACATAATATTCACTCAGATGAGTCTGCCCTGATCTGGTCCGCTCTGAGCGAAGCTGCTGCTGTCTGGCTATGTCATGGGCGAGAACGAGCTAGCAGCGTACGCTAGCAGCTGCTCTTCATGCCAGCAGTCTGCTGTTTTGTTTTGATACTGTTTGTCTGATGTCATCTTGGATTATTTTTTATTTTTACTTCCATTTTTATTTTTAATTCTGCTGCTGCTTGTGCTGCGTCTGCTGCTAGCTGCGTCTGCTACTGGTGCTGCTGGTGCTGCTGCTCCTGCTGGTGCTGCTCCTGCTGCTGGTGCTGCTGCTCCTGCTGGTGCTGCTGGTGCTGCTGGTGCTGCTGGTGCTGCTGGTGCTGCTGGTGCTGCTGGTGCTGCTGGTGCTGCTGGTGCTGCTGGTGCTGCTGCTCCTGCTTTTCCCTGGTGGGCATTTTTGTCTTGTGTTAGTTTCTGCTTCTGTTTGTTTTGGTTGTTTAGTTTCGGTCGGATCTGAGCCTACTGCTTTAGTCTCTAAGCCCGTGATTTTCAGATATTATTTATGCACGCCAAACGGCTTTCTACGGCTAGCGCTTGAGCGGCCGTTGATTGCTAGTGGCTCCGCCATGTCATGCCCCGCTAACCATACCCCGCTAGCCATGCCGCTGCCCCCTGAACTAGCAGCAGCAGACTGATATCGATATTCCCAATTTAATTGTACCAGCTGGTTCGCTTCACCGACAACACAGAATCTACAAAATCCGCAGAATCCACCGCGCCGAAACAATTAAATGATTTCTATTTAATCTTTCTATCGCACCGCATTCAGCATCCATGCCTTGAAGGCGGCAATAAAGTTACAACATGCCCTTGACAGCTTGTGCGACTAACAGAGCCAAACCTCCAGCAGCAAATGCCACTCTGGATTATTATCTGTTTGACGTGCCCTGCCATGCCCTGTTACGGCACACGTACGTACCAGGCCTACCGGTCGAGCCAAAATATTGTTTTCATTTAAGTATTACCTGGCCACATATGTACCTCTGACCACTCCACTCACTGCACCCCGCTGGCCCCGGCCTCTCTCTCCTCCATTCCCGCCGGCCGCCCGCTCAACGTACAGGCTGCTCCACCGACAGCTACCGCAGTGCTGGCCGCCCACAGCCTGCCCCGACTGGCACCAGCCCGGCTGGCACCCTGCCTATGGTACCGATGGCGTAGCGCAACCCCGCCTGGCGGTCACTTTTCACCCGCCACCGCTCCCCCGCGCGGCCTCCGGCCCGGCTGGGGCGCTGCCCCAGACCCCGCAGCTCCTGCTTCGCAGGAGGCCATGCCTGGAGGCCCCTCCTCGAGCGCAGAGCAGAGAGCAGGGTCTGTTCAGCGCCCCAGCCGAGCCGGAGGCCTCACCGGGGAGTGGGCGGGCGTGGCATTTCTTTTTGCCCGGTACCAGAAGCATGTCCGAACTTTGTTTCGCCCGCCTGCTGGAACCGACGACAAGAGCTAGAACATGCCGCAAATGCCTAAGCCGGAGGGGAATTGTGAAAATATATAGTAATAATAATAATTACAGCTGGTCCTGTGATGCTGGTCGCGCGGTGCTCTGGAAATTATATCGCAAGCAGAGGCCAAAAATAATTTTTTTTTCTCCTGGCCACTCTTTATTTTATATAAATTATGAATATGTACATTTATTTGTTAATCAATCCGCTTTAGGACTCGTCCTGCAGCGCACGTATCTGACTCCTCCTCCACTCCCTAGTGTCTTTTTGCCAGATCCAGATAAGCTTCGCTCTCGCCCCTCCTCCCAATTAGACTGGCGGTGGAGCCTAGGCACCTGCCGATCGGCACTCCTCCGAGTCACCAACATGCCTCTCGGATTTCTCGCATCAATGACACCCGACCCCCTACCAGGACACGACCACAAGCGGAGCCGGTCGGGGCCAGAGAGCCACGTCCGGCGCCGGGCAATCTCTCGGGGCCTCCAGCCCGGCTGGGGCGCTGGTGGCTCCTCTCGCTGCGCTCGAGGGGCCCCCCGGGAATGGCCTCCTGCGAAGCAGGAGCTACGGGGTCTGGGGCAGCGCCCCAGCCTGGCCGGAGGCCGACCCCGAGAGATGTAGGGGTCTTCACGAGACCCGGTTCGATCGCTATTGACCCTGCGTCGACCTGTACATCAGTTGCCTAACTGGAGGGGTCCCCCTGCAGACCTCACTTTGACAGATGCCACTCGTCCTGAAAGCTGTCAAAAATTATATTATGTTACTGTTCAGTAAAGTTACTTTCCAGGTTGTATTTTAAATTAGGCTTTTGACCCCGAATGCCTGGCAGCGGCCTTCACCAGTAATGGTGCCGGATCCGGCACCCCACGTCGTGAGAACGGAGTCTGGCGAGGAGAACAATGGGCGTTCGCATATTCGCATCGATGTCTAACATAAGGAAAATACAAAGGATATGACAGTATTCCCGAAAGTATCGAAGAGGGTCCCCTGCAACTGACTTCAGCGTACCAAACCAACTGCCGTGAAGGACAGGAACTGGATAGGGTCACACCCAGGGATGAAGTCTTCAGGGGTATGCGAAGGGACTTGGTTTGGAATTGACTAAACAGGAGCACATTGTAAATGACCGATGTGATCCGCCAAACCCTCATGGATTGATTGGCATCAAAGCGAGGGAATGTATCGTCAAAGGAGGGCGGGTATTACGCTCAGGAACATCCAAGTTCTCAGAACACATGTCGCTCGAGTACATTGACCTTCTGAAGACTCTAAAAGGGCCATCGAAGAGAAGCGACCTGGTTCAGCACGTAGCTATCAGATGCTTCAAGCTAGACGACAGGGATTGAGTCATATAGGCGTGCGAACCCGTCAAAGTATGATGAGACTTATGATACGCTTTATCTCTCCTGTGGCTCTTGAACTTGCTCGCATGTCAGTGAGTTGGAACGTAGCGGCTCACATGTTAGTGACCCTTGGGGTGGAAACTGTCTTCATTGAACGGTGTCCCAATACTGACATCTGCCGAAGAACGCGAGAGATTGTTGAAAGATTAAAAAAATTTCAATTCGCGATTTTATTTAAGAAAGGTCTACTGGGCTGCACCTGGACTGGTCTAGACTCAATGCTTCCTCTATCCTGCAGAGGTTCTCACAAAGCTAGACTCCCAGAGAAAGTCGACGCTTTCAGATATTCCGAGTCTGTGAACCTAAAATTCTAGGCTGTCTTCCTGATAAGAGGAAGACCGATCTCGTAGTTCATCGGGTCCCAACAATAGCACTTCGACCTCCAGAAGTTAAAATGGAAGAAACTAGCAAGAGGGACCGACGGACATATCAGACTCTCAGGGTGTTCGCTCGCTATTTGGAACGATGAAAACCCGTCATTTGAGTTACGGAAGGACGAGCGCGTCCATAAAGCAGAAAAGGGACTTGCCTCCTTTGCTGATCAATTAAGAGAAAATATCATTAGGAATCTCTCAACGTTGACAATGATACCACTGTTGCAGGACAGGTTGGCTTGTCGTTACAGAGAATGGGAACCAAACAGAGAAACCACAAATAAAACATAAATAATACATAAATAAATAGTACATCAAAAAAAAATACATAAATACACAATACATAAAATAAATAATACATCAATAAATAATACATAAATAATCCGTAAATAAACACAGAAATGATACGCTCTGTGGATGCCACATGGATGGTTTACTTCCTTCATACTTAGTCATAAAAGAGATATAGAATTATTTACATGCTTTATTCATAATCATCTCGCGTTCAACAGCGGTGCGCAGTCTCCCCGTCAACATCTTATCACACCACATAGTGTAACGGAAGCAAGAGGATGGGACGGGGAGGGACACCTCATAAGCTACGGAATCTGGGGCGGCGTCCCAATCATTACAGGCGAGGAGGCGGTCCCAGTGGCAGCGCAGGGTCCGGACCCTGCAGGGATTCAAGCCAAGCAGGTGGGAGCACCAATGGTTAGGCGGAGGTGCCCAGCGCGGGTACGGCGCTATATGCAAAGATCCTGCGTGGGCTAGGGTAGAGATTTTTTTCACTTGTGCCAACGATATATATATCAGGGAGATTTTTTTCGTTTGTTGTGATCCTCGTGAAAAGTTTCCACAGTCGAACAAGAAGAAGCCAATTACATTTCAAAATGCTGATTTACAAGGTGAGTGCTGCTGTGTGATGGAGATATTGAGCGATTGGCAATGAGTCGCGCTGGGAATTAGTTCCTGCTCAGCAAGTCAGAACCTCAGGATTAGCTAGCTCAGCTCTGACGGTGGTGGTCGTTTGTTTTCTTCTTTTGCTTCTTAAACCGTGGGCTAAATGTGTCCGTTTGCGAGTGTTCAAGGTGATCCTAGTGAACAATACGTCTTGCCGGCGGCATGCTTTTGTAGAGATCCGGATGTGTAACACGAATTGCGAGCGGTACTAACATAATTTCAGGATATTATTGCCGATGACGAGGTAAGCTTTGAGCGGCTGGATAGAGGAGATTGATCCAGTCGAATGCTTCTATAGCTCGATTATCTCAATGTTTCAATGGCTGGGTAGTGGATTGGACTGTTTCGCGTGAGCCCGATGAGCTGAGCGCTCAGCGCTGATAGCAGATATCACAAGGGCTGTGATACTGCGACTGCAGTGTTTGGCTAAATTCCTGGGTCCTGGGTCCTGGGTCCTGGGTCCTTGATCCTGGATTGCTGAATACCATTTGTTGAACAGTATGGCAACTTATCGGTGGACGGGATGGCTCAGTCTCATCGCCTCTCATCACCTCCGCAACAAACTTTCGTCCTCCCATCCCAGCCACCGGGAACAGCCCTCCTCGAGCGCAGCGAGAGGAGCAACGGGGTCCGGGGCAGCGCCCCGGCCGCCGGAGGCACCCCCAGAGAAGTACTAGTACTAACCAGCCCAGTTGGTTTCTGACGTCTATGACATCAAGGAGGTCGATGGTGTTGTGTACGAGGTCGACTCTGCCATGATCACCGTCAAGTCTGGCGCCGATGTCGATATTGGTGCCAACCCCTCTGCCGAGGATGGCGAGGAGGCTCTTGAGGACGGTGCCGAGCAAGTCAACAACATTGTCTACTCGTTCCGTCTCCAGCAGACTTCTTTCGACAAGAAGTCGTACGTCACCTACATCAAGGGCTACATGAAGGCTATCAAGGCCCAGCTTGAGAAGACCAACCCCGACCAGGTTGCCGTTTTCGAGAAGGGTGCTGCCTCGTACGTCAAGAAGATCATCGCCAACTTCAAGGACTACGACTTCTACACCGGTGAGTCCATGAACCCCGATGGAATGGTTCTGCTTCTCAACTACCGTGAGGACGGTGTCACTCCCTACTTTGTTGTCTGGAAGCACGGTATCAAGGAGGAAAAGGTCTAAAACCATGTACTAGCTAGCTACATATCCAATCTACTAATACTGTGTCTACACGTTCTGCCAGGGCTTTAGGCTCTAGGCCGTTCGAGGAGCCGCGGTGGCTGGGGCAGCACCCCAGCTAGCGGTGGCCGGTGGAGGGCGCCTCTGGCAGCTGGGGCGCTGCCCCAGATCCCGTTGCTCCTGCCTCGCAGGAGGCTGTTGTGCGTGGACGGGACTTAGTTCTGGATGCCGGTCACAACGAGGCAGTGGTTCTCCAGCGAAATGGACTTGTCGACGTACTCGATGACTTCGGCCCGGTAGCCGAGCTGAAGCAGCGATTTGACGCGCCCGTGGTCGACGATCCGGCGTGCCATGAGCCCGATTCTCTCGCGCTCCGTCTCGCTCAGGCGCAGCAGCGCCCCGCCCTCCAACTCCTCCGGCTCGGATGTATTTGTCTTTACAGGACCATTCTCGGCTGTGGTAGTGCTTGCACCGGGCTCGGTTCTGCTATCGTCACTCGCTTCGGTGCTGCTGCTGGCTTGAGCGTGCTCTTTGTTGTCAGAGAGACCGTTACTAGCTGTCTCGACCCTCTGATTGGATTTCTTTTCCCGACTCCCACTGACTGCCCAGGACGTCAATTTCGTGAGTGCTCGAAAGCCCTCTTTGTCTATGTGGTTCTCTTGTAGCCATTGACGGCCAACTGCTGGGTAGGTCTCGTAGCTGCAAAGCTGTCGACAGCACAGGGCGATGACGATTCCTTGGAGTCGCGCTGGATTGGAGGGCTGGACGACATGACTGTTTTCGAGGCACGCCAGAGTCAGGTCCGTTGCACATCCGCATAGATGTTTGGAAACGGCCACCACCTTGAGTCGGGCCGACTTTGACGCTTTGGAGATGAATGGCGATTTGTCCAGGTCTAGGTCTTTGATGTCTATTTTTAATCGACTGTACTCAGGCGCCTTCACTTGTTCGATATTGTTGACCGAGCTGTTGTCCCCTGCAAATTTGGCCCAGTCTTCTGCTAGTTTGCAGTCCAGTTTTCTTCTAGGTCGAGCTCTGTCTATAAAGAGATATTTATTTTTTGAGATTTTAGAAGTGATTTTTTTCTCGTTGTTACTGTGTATTGTCTGTAGCTGCTTAAGAAGCTGTGATCGGTGGATATATCTTGATAGCTCGGCCCTTCCACAGCCAAACTCGATGACCAGACAGTCAGTCGCCTCGTCGTTATAGTTATCTAAGAACCCTCTTTCAGCCATGTGACCTATCAAAGACGACTGCTGGATGGCGTGCTTCTGGTTTTCTAGTTCTTCTAATCGCTCTTTCAGCCCGTCATTGTGCTTTATATCTCTGAGAACTGGATCCTGCTTGACTTCTCGCTCGTACAGTTCTGTCAGTATCGGGATCCATTTCGCCAGGTCGACGGATCTTGCGTCTTCTGTGTTCTTTTGTTTGTTCCTGTTCCGTCCTGCTCCGGCAATATCGACAATATTCATATCTTGTTTGTACCATTCATCCTCTGGGACCTCGGGTTTGGCTCGGCATTTGTCTAAATGATGCTTCAGCTGATCCTCCCATATAGTATGCCCTTTGTCAAGAGGACATGGGATTCTCTTGCGACCATTAATAGAATCCTTTTCGAGCAGAATATGCTGGGCACAATACATCTCGTCAGCCCGCCGAGTCATGTTACACTGCTTCCCGGGTTTGTGCGGGAGCATGTACTGACATTGTAGTCTCTTGTTCTGCTCTTTCGTTGTCTTCTCGCGCTTTCTCTTGGCGCTACTTCTCTTGGTGCTGTCTGTGTCGCTTGGTGTTGTTTCTATCTCCATCATACTTTTTGTTTATTATATCTCCTTGAGTAGGTTGTCCCCTGAATTGTACTGGATCTAAAAAATTAACTTATGCATGATTTATTGTCGCAAAATAATAGCCACTGTCCGGTTTCGAACTGCTAACGTCCCAAGGTCTCGAGGAGAAAAAATCTTGCAGGAAATAAACCTGCTATTATCTTCCACGACAGGGCTTGAACCTGCAATCTCCTGATTCGTAGTCAGACGCCTTGCCAATTAGGCCACGTGGAACAGTTCTTGTTCTGTCAATACTTAGGAGTCCTTCCAAGGCACGGACTTATTTTTAAGTCTGAAAATCCTCTGGTTTCTGGACTCAATAAAGTTCAAAATTCTCCTCCCATATCATTTTTATCATATAGGAACAGTTTGATTGGTTTTTGTATGGCTCCCATCATGTATTGGCGTTGTATAATTGTGCAGTATGTACGCCAGTGGAGCTGACTTTTTGATTCCTGGGGTTGACACGGAATCCAAGGAGTATCTATTCATACTTTGTTTACTTGAGACAAGTGAACTTGGAACACGGTGTGAATGGCTGCAAAGACGACTAAACCCCGAACGACGCGTAATTCCAGCCGGCCTTTATTTCAGTCACCTGAGGAACCCAAGTGCACCAACAATCAGCGGTCTTCGGACGCGATGGGATCGCAGGTGGCG
>JAKTSR010000216.1:0-21210 GCA_030580325.1 Sugiyamaella sp. yHKS617 | reverse complement strand
TCCGGCGGCCGGGGCGCTGCCCCGGACCCCGCTGTGCTCGCTGCGCGAGCATTGTCGGCTCCGCGACACCGCGAGTGGCCTCCTCGAGCGCAGCGCAACGGGGTCCGGGGCAGGATCCTGGCCGCCGGAGGCGCTCCCGGCGCTCCCCCACAAGCCCGGCTTGAGGCACAGCAATTGGCCACTTACAGTCTGCGATCCCGCTCTTCGAGATCCTTCAGCATATAGCTGTACGGCGTGCCAAAGGTGTATATAATGGGACTGTCGATGCTGGCGCCAGGCAGCCTGACGGCGGAGCCGGTCCCGAACGATGACACCTTAAACCCATTCTCTTTGAGCAGCTTGTGCGCCTCCATAGACCGGTTGTTGTTCGAGGCACACACCGTGCAGAACGCCACCTCGCCGGCCATCCTAATAAATAAAAAATATATCGTATCAGACTAACTTCCAACATGACTTGCCTCGCATATTTAAACCCGTGAAGCGGCTCATGCGGCTCGGACCCTGCTCCTGGCTCTGGGCTCGCGCGCCTCCAGCGCCCGAGGGTGTCGCGGAGCCAACAATGCTCGCGCAGCGAGCACAGCGGGGTCCGGGGCAGCGCCCCGGCCGCCGGAGGCGTGACCAAGGCAGAGTGAGTTGGTAAAATACATCGATATTACAAAGGATCGAGTCATTAGTTGGTCATAGAGCAGTCGTAAGAGGTCGTAACAGATGCAGAGGGGTTAGAAGGGGATGCCGAGTGCCTCGAGGTCTTCTTGCAGCTCGTCATCGTCGATGGGCTTCATTTCCGGGGCGGCTGGGAAGCCGATGTACTTGCTGACGCCGTCGAGGAGGGCGATTTCCTGGTTGGACCGCATTCGCTGGCGGATTTGCGTGCCGCGGCTGTTGGGGATGGTGAAGGCGTACTCGGGGACGAGCGCGTCCATAGCTCGGCGCTCGCGGTTGACTTTGTACCATTCCTCGGTAGTTCGCAGCAGCAGACGCACGCGTGAGTCGGCCTGGTCTTTGAGAAACTGCTGGTGCGCTTGGGTCCTCATGGCGGTGCTCACGCGGAAGATGCATTGCTTCTGGTATCGCAGTCGGTGCTGGGCGAGACGGATTTTCTCGTCGCGAATGTGGCTGATTTGCGCGTAGACATGCTCCAGTTCCGGGTGCGAGCCGTCCGCGCACATCTCGATTTCGGCGATGTACCGGCTCATTTTGTCTTGGTGGAGCTGGTCGCGCAGTTTCGCAAAGTCGATTTCGATCTCGGTCAGCAGCGCTACAGCTTCCTGGCGTCGTTTCTGTGCCATATCGTCGCGCTCGTGCTCGTCTTCAGCCTCCGCTTCGGCATCAGCATCTGCCTCGACTCCGGATTTGACATTGACATCAGCGTCTGCATCGGCACCGCCGTCAGCATCAGCATCAGCATCGGCGTCAGCGTCGCCATCGGCATCAGCATCAGCATCGGCGTCAGCATCTTCGTCAGCATCAGCATCAGCATCAGCTTCAAGCTCGGCGCTGCCAAGTTCACCATTGGTTTGAGCAGCCCCAGTGTCGATATCGATATTGATATCGTCAGGGTCATCAGTGCCACCATCCTCGGTTTTGACAGACTTGAGCTTTCCATTTCTGCTCTTCTCAGTCGAACTGCTATCGGAATCTGCTTTTCCATTCACCGCTGCTGTGTCCAGCCGACTACTTCTGCCGCCGTCTGGTCTACTGCTTCTACTTCGTATCGTGCGCTTCTCTCTATCAATTCGATCGGCTTTGTCGTTTTCTGATTCATTATTATCTCCATTTTCGTGCTGTTTAAGGCCATTCGTGGGTCCGTCCACTGAAATATCCATCTCATCCTCACTAACACTAGCGGCCGCTATTTTGCTTCTTTTGTTGCTCTCGGAAATGTGGTCTGAGAACCTTCGCTTTTTCGACTTTAGTTTGGCAGCCACACTGGCCCCTTCGTCGTCGTACTCTCCATCGGCCTCGGCACTGTCGTCGTCCATCTCGCTGTGTCCGTTGGAATTCGCATCCGCTCCAGCATGTCCATCTGCACTCTCTTCCATGTCAATATCTCCTTTACTCTCTGTCTTGATTTCAGCGTCAGCGTCAGCATCTGCCTCACCATCTGCATCATCAGCGTGGGCGACGTTGTCAACACCAGAGTCATCAACAACAGCATCAGCATCAGCATCAGCGTCAGCACCAGCGTCAGCACCAGCGTCAGCACCAGCGTCAGCAGCAGCAGCATCAGCGTCAGCACCAGCATCATCATCAGCATCGACCTCGGCGTTATTTTCTTCCTCTTCTTCTCCATCTTCATCCTCTACCTCCCGTAGGACGGGTGATGATGCAATAACTGACTTTTGGTTGTGCTCCTCGTCTGCATCGTCATTGCTGGCCTGGTCATCACCGCTGCTACTACGACGCCGACCGTTAATCTCCTGTTCTAAAAGATCAAAATCGAGGCGTTCAGTTTCTGCTTCTGAATCGTCCAATTCACTCAGTTCTGAAGAGTCGTCCAAAAATTTGTGGGCCAGAACACCCGTGTTGTTCGAGCTGGTGTTCCAATTACGATTTTGCTCACCACTGGGCGAATCATTGGTAGCTCTCGGCTCAGTATCGACTTCAGACCCGCTGTCAGCGCCATTATTCGCTTCTCCACTCACTTCTCCATTCGTCTGTCCAGTCTCGTCATCGTCCACCTCTCCGTTTCCAGTTTCTCCAGCCTTTGACACGGCTCCTTCAGCTTCGACCTCACCTACCCCTTCTTCCTTTTCTTCAATTTCTCCGTGATCTTTCTCCTTCTCTTCCTTCTCTTCCTTTTCTCCGCTGTCCTTTACTTCTTCCTCTTCCTTCACTCTATGGTCAGCCTCAACACGACCCGCACTTTCAACTTCCTCCTCATCTTTATCGACTTTGAGGCCCTTCTTTCCACTGTCACCAGAATCGTATCTACCTGGCAGGCCGTCAGCCTTGTTCTCGGACGGTTCGACTCTCCTTCCCTTTCGGACATCTCCATTCACTTTCAGGCGGAACTTTGTCTTTATGCGTTCGCTGCCAGTCGAACCATTCGGCGTGTCGGTCGCCAAAGACCCATTGTCGACACCCAGCCTGGACTCGACCTTCTTCACTTTAGTGCTTCCCGTCATCTGTCCCTATTCTCATTCCTAGGCCAGTTAGTAGACCATTACACAGACACGAATAGCCGAGTCCCTGCTCTTCCCGCCGGCCACTTCAACCACCAGCTTCGAATCAAAGAACAAACCCAACTTCAGTTCCAAGTGTCAAATGCCGGCTTCCACCGTCGAACAGTTCCATCCAAATCTAAAATCACTTCGACTCCCGGCCTCAGCACCAGCACCGGTACAACCACTTCTTCCTCAGATGCTCGCTTCTGCCTCTGGCTCTGCTCTTCTCCTCCCTCCGCTTCTCTCCTCCTCTCTCCTCACTCTACTCACCAATCGCGAGGACCGCTCAACTTGTCCCAGTGGCCAGTCACTGCTTCACACACTGCTGCCAAAATCGGACCAGGGCTGTACTGATAGGCGTCGCAAAATCAAGCTGTATAGGGCGAATCTCGTTTCTGGGCTACAAAATATATTGTGTCAATGTTTGGCATATGTACGGGTCTTTAAGAGTTCACGGCGAGCGGCTTGCACTCAGTTGCCCCGGTCGGCTGCTCGTCCGCCCGTCGCACACGCGGTCTGTCGCGCGGTCTGTCGCGCGGTCGCGGGCGCTCTTCCGCCGACACCCGGGCAAGGGCTGCCATGGCCCATCCACGGCCCCACTCCGGTCTGGTTCTTTGGGCCCAGCGCCAGTCAACACAGCCCACGGCTTCTTATATGAGCGGAGCCAGGGATGCTCCGGCTGACTGGGGCGCTCCTCCTGCAGACGCAGGGACCCTGCATGGACCTGCAGAGGGGGATGCGCCTCCGGCGCGGCCGGGGCGCTGCCCCGGACCCCGTAGCTCCTGCTTCGCAGGAGGCTGCTCCCGGTGGGGTGGCCCTCCTCGAGCGCAGCGAGAGGAGCTACGGGGTCCGGGTCAGCGCCCCGGCTGCGCCGGAGGCGGTGCCGACTTCATGCTGCATGGTCGTTGCTGCACTGGGGGTGCCTCTGGTGACTGGAACGCTGCCCTGGATCCCTTGGTTCCTGCTTCGTAGGGGGCCCGCCCCAGTGGAGCAGTCCAAGTGAGCGGAGCGAGAGGAGCAGATCCGGGGCAGCGCCCCGGCCGCCGAGGCTGGCCACCCCTGAAAGAACCGGACTGGGACAGGATGCAGGTGCAGGTGCAGGTGCAGCAGCAGGTGCAGCAGCATCGGCCAGAGTGGGCAGGCCCAGCCGGCCTGGGAGACTGTGCGCCGGGCTCAGGCCGGGTGCGCAGGTCTGGAGTTCGAGAGCTGTGACTCCGGTGGTTCTATTAAGTGCAGCTTGGCGTAGTGCGGATGTGAGAGGCGCATTAAAAGCAGTGACCTCCATCTCCATATACCTTAACGCATGATCCTCGAATTGCTTTTAGCACAAGCTGAACCATCTTTCAGTAAAGTGTGCTCGTCGGCATCAGGTAAATTCGGATCACCCTGCGTGTGCATTTTTCAGTCCATAACTCTTTCTGAATTACTGTCCGTACTTTCAAATCTCGCAACAGTTATTGGCAATACATGCACATGCTGCTCATTTAGCCGCAAAGGCCTTTTGAACAAACCAATTTTTTATAACTTGCAAGAGATTGTCAATTTTCAGCTGAAGATGTGTAATCGACAGCCTGATTCTCATTTTGGCCCTGATGACACGCCTTTTGTGCTGGAGAGCATGAAGAGCCTGGTGCCGAGAACTTGCAATAATTATTTTTAAGGTACAACGAAAACCCTCAGACTTGAATATGGGCTGGTATGTTTCGGGATCGGTAGAGATAACTTTAGCTTTTCTACTGATTCCGGGCGTGTTCAAGCATCTTGATCTTTCTAGAGTGCAATTCCCTGATTTTGATCCTTTCAGTTGCCACCTAACTTTCGACTCCGCCATATATGAGTGGCCAATATTATTTAGAGGCTTTTGCAGAGCATGCAAAGTTCTTGCTAAGAGATCTTAATGGTAAAGATATCTCGGTTGTCGGTCACAAGACAACATACCTGATACTATGGGTGAAAGCAATATTTTTATATACCTTGAAACTTCGAGAAATCCTGGCATTTTACGAGATTGATTGCCTCTATTCCTACGATATTCAGGTGTTATTCCAGAGGTATGTGACGAAGGGCCGAATTCAGGGGGAAATCTGCTTCTGTGCTTTGAGAGACGAGTGAGACTATTCGACTGGCAGAGCTAAGAGTTAACTCTCACTGATGCCCTTGAATACTTGAACTTGAGACTTGAAGATGTCATCGGTACGGTCAGTCGCGATGAATTGATTGAGAAAACTGTTATCGGAGGACATCTGTATCAAGCTAAGGAACTGACTCTTGACGAATTTTCTGCCCGCTTTATTGATGAGCTCAACTCACAATTAGAGGCCTTCAATGAACAGGGTTTTCCATTTCCGATATCTTTTGCTTATAACAGCGCTGAGGCTGATCGCAAACCATTGAACAGCGATACGGAAAGAGTGGTGTCCAGTGTAGTTACAACTGTCTGACTATGGAAGTCATGAGATTGATGCTGGAATAGTCCCGATGGAACTCATGAGATTGATTCTGGAATAGTTCCTAGTAATCGATTGTTCCGTTGCCGCTACCGCTAGATGACGTTCTCTAAATCCGGATGATGGATATGCTCGAGTGGACTGGTTACCCGATATTGATCAGATAGGTAGGTCCACCCGCATTCTTGTTACAGCTCGATCAATGCCCAGCAATCGTTCGGCCACAACCGTGGCTGCAGTCATCGACATTTGTCAAATGTGAAGTGACTGTCCATGTGTTCCGATTTATTAGCCATGGGCCAGGAGCCTATTCAGGCGACATCTGACTCTGGTTTACTTAACAAGCACGAACCTGGGCGGCTTACTATGACCCCCACGGCAGCGGCAGCATTCTATCAGTGTCTACCTTCAAGAAGATTTATTAGATGTGACCACTCCTTAAGAGCGAGTGGCTGTCTATACTAGCACTCAAGAGCACGCCAGTACTAACCATTCTACGATTCCCTTCAGGAAGCCATTAGGGTCGCCAGCTTGCACCCAGGTCGGCACACTGGTCGGTGGGTCAGGAGAGGAAGAAGAAACTAAGAATGTCTTGCGTCGGGGGTGGATACATCCTTCGTGCTCGGCGATTATTTGACGCCTGGCTGACTGGCTGCTGCTGCTACTGCAGGCTGCAATTAGTGTCTGTCTCAGGGGTAACATCAAGCAGCTGGCATGATCCGCTCGTACCCGCCCCTCTCGCCCGTTCTCTGCACCGGCTCGACCCCGGCGGCCGGGTCGCAGCTGAGCCGGAGAAGGGATGCCTCCGGTGGCCGGGGCACTGCCCCGGACCCCGTAGCTAGCAGGTCGGTCCGCAGGCTCCCCAGCTCATGCTCCTCATGCACATGATCACTCACTCTCGCTGCTCTTACCCTCTCGCTCTCACTCACTCTCTGACTCAGTGTTACGCTCACTCTCACTACCTACCCACTCCCACTCAAAGGCTGTCTCAGCGCTCACCCAGCCTGCGACCCCTCCAACTCAAGCGGCCGCGGCTGCAGGGCACCGCCACCGGGAGCGGCCCTCCTCTCGCTGCGCTCGAGGAGCCACGGGGTCTGGGGCAGCGCCCCAGCTGCCGGAGGCACGCCCCCAGCCCTCCAGAGGGCCACCCCGAGCGAGGGACCCCGTCTGGCAGGGGTCGAGAGAAAGGATGGCCGGGTGCATTATCGACGCATGTCTTATCGGGCTGCAGGGCTGCATGAAATCCCCAGCAGCTTCAGACCCAAATGGTGCGATATTAATAGAATTACCTCTACCCAGGTGCGCACGTATAAATATGTATATTAATTATATTATTGTATGTGGAGGTGACCAGAGCTGAGTATATTATTCCGTTTGACTTTGGCGGTTGCTGCTGGTGTCCTAAACCGGGTGCTGTACCGTGCGAGAATAATTAATCCTACCCTAACGTAGCTAGAGCTGGAGTTAGATTAGCCAAGCTACAGTGTGGTTGGTTCGTTTTTAATTTTCTGGTGATTGTTCTTCCTATCACTAGAGCTCGGTTGTGGGGGTGAGTATTGGTTGTTACGCCGTGAGCATTTTCTGTTCTCTGGCTCGTTCAGTAGTCGTTTAGTGGTTTGTCAATAGGTCCCCTCGTTAGCAGCGTGGCCTTTGCTCTGAGTATTTGCTTGCTTTGCGTTTGTATTGGGCACTTTACACTGGGTTCCTGTCATCTGTGTGTATCTCTAGCGTTGGCTTGGAGTACGTGGGTACGCTCGTGGCACAGCTCTGGCTTTGGATGAATGTGTCTGGGCTGTTGTGACAAGTCGAGCAGAAGTTCTGATATAGGCTGTGCTGGTAAGAACGTGGCGGTGGCGGAATCACTCGGCAGAGTTGTCGATTCAGGGGCAAACACCAGACCGCCTTGATATACTTCGCGGTGACGAGAGGTTAGACGTCTTCAGATTGCGGGTCCTAGGTGGGTCCCAGGTGCGGGTCTGCTGTATCCAGATCGCGCCAGGTCTTGGTGCCTTGTAGTCTCAGTCCAAGCCCCAGACTAGGGAATAGGTACAAACCGCAGGCTGCAGTCCTAAGTAATAGGCACGATATCACGTTGTAGTCCTAGGTCCAGCTGTTGAATGTTCAAGGTGGACGTGCATCTCCCTAGATTCTACCTCCACCACCTAGCACTGCACAGGTCATGTCCGGTCAGGTGCTTCTAACAGGAGCTACTGGCTTCATAGGCTCACACGTCCTTGATCTTCTTGTCAAGTACCAGTACCACATCATCGCCGTGGTGAGGAACATTGACCAAGGTCTCTTTTACAAAACAAAATATCCCAAGGCCAACATCGCATTCATTGAAGTTCCCGATATTTCCCAGGAAAACTCGCTCGACTTCATTTTCAAGCTCAACCCACACATCCGCTATGTGATTCACACGGCACAGTCGGAAGTTCCTTGTGACTTGCGCACTTGTTGCTCTTCTGCTAGCTGTTCGTTCAACAGTCACAAGCAGCGCTCTCACACAGCCCAGCGTACCTCTGCTCACCCTGGCGTGAACCCCACCGCTCAATACCCTGGTACTGATAACCGTGGCTACAATATTGAGGGAGAAGAAGCAGAAGAAGCAACGGAAGAAGCAGCAGCAGAAGAAGAGGAAGGGGAAGAAGGAGAAGAAAATACTCATACACATACACATACACACAACTCGTGCCCATATCACTCGCCATTCATAGAAGATCGTGAAAAAGACCGAATTCTGTTCGAACCGGCC
The DNA here is from genome assembly GCA_030580325.1 of Sugiyamaella sp. yHKS617. NCBI lineage: Eukaryota > Fungi > Ascomycota > Dipodascomycetes > Dipodascales > Trichomonascaceae > Sugiyamaella > Sugiyamaella sp. yHKS617. The sequence continues at coordinate 12,841 of JAKTSR010000216.1, read as the reverse complement.
ATCCGCACCTCGCACAATATCATCAATGCTGTGGACAAGTACGGGTTGAACGTGAGAAGCGTTGTATACAGCTCGTGTTTTGCCAGTATGATTTCCGAGTCGCCACGTTTCGACGACCCTCACAAGGTGTACTCATCGCGCGATTTCAACGAAATCACCCGTGAACGGGCCCGAACAAGCTGCTACAACTCATATATCGGCTCCTGCACGTTTGCAGAAGATGCGCTTTGGAAGCGCTATTCTGATATCTTTCCTCGGTTCACCCTGACCGTCATCGTTACACCTCTTGTCCTGGGCCCTATCATTGCATCCGGGACCAACCATATCGCTGCGTCTACAATCAGCAGCAGTCATTGCATGAACAAGAATTTCTCTCTGTACCAGGCCTATAAACTGCTAGCAGGAACACCACCTCAGTCTCCTATTAAAGAGTCTTCGATCGAGATTCGCCATCACTCCAGTCCATGCTACCAGTTCGCCAATGTCTCGATTAACGAAGACAAGCATTCAACCGTCAAACCGCCCACTACTGGCAACGGTGCCCCTCAAACACAAGCACAGATACATGAGTCGCCAGCTGCCACAGCACCACAGAATGCTCAACCCCACGAAAGTACCTCTCCCGCAACCAATGCATTATCACGTACCCGGTCGGCCAAACTGACGCGAACCAGTTCGACTAAATCGCACACGGCCAAAGGCCCCCCCTCGCCAATTACCGTCTCTCCCCCGACCCCTAAAAAGCTGCCTGAGCTGACTTTCCCCTTCTACATTGACGTGCGCGACGCTGCCAGCGCTCATGTCCGAGCCATTCAGCTGGTGCCTCCCGAAACGGACCGCTGGTTCGTGGTAGCCAACAACATCTCGGTGCAGCAGATCGTGGACATCGCGCGCGCCAAGTTCCCTGCCATCAGCGAGCGCCTTCCGCTGGGCGAGCCGGGCCAGGGCGACGAGGCCGTGGCCCAACAGTGCTCGTTCGACATCTCCGCCTCCGACTCGATCATCGGGCTCCAATGCCGCACCCTGGAAGACACCATCGAGGCCACCTTTGAGAGCTTCCTGCACTACGAGCAACAGGCGCAATTGCTATGAAATAACGAATTTACGAAACAAAACTGGCTAGCTACATATAAACAACAGCCCGCTGCGCCTCCGGCGGCTGGGGCGCTGCCCCAGACCCGTAGTGCTCGCTGCGCGAGCCCACTCCCCGGGAGTAGACCTCCTCGAGCGATGGGTGAAGGGGGTGGGAGCGCCTCCGGCGGCTGGGGCGCAGCCCCAGACCCCCTAGTGCTCGCTGCGCGAGCCCGCTCCCTCGGGAGTAGCCCTGCGCTCGAGGAGCACTGGGGTCCGGGGCTTCGCCCCGGCCGCCGGAGGCACGTCCGCCTCACCGGGGAATTGCCAGGGTCCAGTCGAAGTCGTGCCACAGCCCATCGACGTAGTCGCGCTCGGGTGAGCCCTTGGTCCAGTGGGTGGACTGGCGGATGAGCAGCGGGTCGAGTCGAAGCATACCGCCTATGACTTCGCGGGCGAAGCGGTCGCCTTTGGGCCAGTGCGAGGCGTCTTCGACAATGTGGCCGATGCCGCCGTTGATGTTGAGCCACAGGTGGAAGTATGGCGCCTGCTTGGCGATGCTGGTACGGAACAGGTATTTGGGGTCGACGTTCTGGGTGGCCACTGTGGGCTTGCGGGTGTCGATGATGTGCCGATGAGTGCTCCACTCGTCCGATAATGAGATGATAGATTCTTGGAAGAAGCCGGGGGCCGAATCCAGGATGTGAAAGGGCACAGGGACGGCAAAAATAGTGGCGTGTAGCCGCCCGGATCGGTTGACAGCGTTCTCATAGAAGAGCACGCCCTTGCGCTGCTTGTGCCACATCTGGGTCAGGCTCTTCATGAAGTTTCGGATTTCCTCCCATTCGTCGTCGCTGCATTCGAGTGTGTTGGTGTAGTGGTCCATGGGCACAATTGCCACCGTTCCCTTGACAAGTGCAGGTTCCGGTGCGACACACAAGTATACCTGAGTCGCCATAGAAATAATAGTAGTGCCCGAACTTCCGCCTTCTTCTAGACACAGGCGGCAGTCCGAGATGGCTTCATTCAGGCGACGAGTTCGCTCAACCATCTGATTACGAAGGTTCTGATCGGATTTCTGGGATATTTTCGCCAGCTTTTCTACATTATCGTCCATGTAATCGAGATCGTTCGAGTATCCACCATCTTTCGAGATCTGTTCAGCCATTTTCAGATCCAGTCGCTCACCGCGGGAATTGATCTCTTCCCGAAGCATGTCCTGGATAGAAGGGTCCTCTAGATTATCAAATTTAGTGGCGGGAATTGTCTTAAATCGGCTGTCGATTTGGGCTGCTTTCTGGTTTTCACTCTTACCCTCGTCTGGAGCACTACCTAGTATTCTCTTTGAGAGCTCGTCGTACTCGGTTTTCAAGTCGCTGACTTTATCGGAATTTCCTTGCAACTCTGCTTTGAGAATCGCTGCTTTCAGCTTGTTGAGATCATTGACTGTTGGGAGCGTAGCCGATGCTATGGGTACAGGGGGAAGTTTCTGTGGCTCCGTTAGATCAGACACTTCGCCGCCATCAGGGCTGACTGAAGAAGCCACTTTTTCATGCGCGATAGAAGGAGTTGAGTCTCTAGATGATGTGATATCAGTAACTGCAGTTTTGAAAACGGGTCTAGAGTAGAAGTTACCTGTGTCTTCTGCAATGACCCAATCACCGTCTTCCGTGGATTCTTCGATGATGACTGTTTTTTCAATCGGAGTATTGTCTCGTGCCACAGACGATGGAGAACGAGAACGTTTATCTTCTCGATCTCCGCGATGCTCTCTGCTAGATCTGTCAAGGTCGTGACGGTCATGCCTATGCCTACGTCGTCGGTCTTCATGATCATGATGTCCCGAAGCTTTATTACTTCGGTGTCGATGCCGGTGTTCTCTTTCTCCTCTGTCTTTGTATCTATCTTTGTCTCTCTTCCTGTCCCCCTCCCTGTCCCTATGATTGTATCTCTCCCTGTCTCGGTCACGGTGCCTATCCCTGTCTCCGTCTCTATCTCTGTCGCGGTGTCTATCCCTGTCTCCATCTCTGTCTCGATCTCGATTTCTATTCTTGTCTCCATCTCTGTCTCTGTCGCGGCGTTTTTCCCGGTCTCCATCTCTGTCCCTGTCGTGGTGTCTATCCCTGTCTCTGACTCTATCGCTGTCCAGTTCCCTGTCCCTGCTCAGAGAGTGATGGTCATGGCCTCTGCTAGTGTGATGGCGGTCATCGTCACGAACTTCCCGTCTCTCTCTCCGGCCATCCACTTCTAGTGATCTATCGCGCGACCTATGAGAGCTCTCTTTGCTAATCTGGTGATTTTCATGAGATTTGGAAGATTCGCCTCTGGAGTCAGAGCCAGAGCCAGCGTCCTTAGCCGTTTCGTCAGCCATTAATGCTGAAGTATTTCAGATCCAAAGCCGCAGTATCAAAATCAGCTTTTAATAACCTGATGAAGAACATTCACTTGTCAAGTAAAATTACTCAACTCGATTCTGAACAATGATACCTGGGCTTGAAACTAAAAAGAAGTCCGTACTAAAGTAATATTGTCCCAACTACGAGCAGCGACATGTGATGTGAAATATATGCATGCTGTATGTAGGACATGATATTTGAACTTCACCAGTTTTTTAATCAGGGCATGTAAAAGCATGTCAAAATATTGGTGTAAGCCATGCCAAACAGTGAGTATCTCGTATCTCCAGCCTCTGTCGATTCATCCATCTATCCGAGTCGTCACCTTTATAAATTCTGACGTCAGATTCTGATTAGCAAGATGAATGTACTAACGCGATAGTTTGTGGTTGATTCGAAGATTGGGCGGGCTCAGCATGCAGCGACTTGGAAGCACAAGAATGCGATCCAGCGCCAGCTGCAGCAGCTTCACAAGGAGAACCAGCTCCGAGAAAAAGAGGCCCGACTGGCAGAAGCAGAAGCAGAAGCAGAAGCTGCACAGAATGAGATAGAAGCACCATCAAAACCAGCTGATGACATTGCAGCTCACCGGCCAGCGGCCCATCCCACAGACCAGGCAGTCCGTAAACGTGAACGGTACACACCCCCCCTTGTAATAGAAGACCCCACGCCGGACCAGCCGAGGAAAAAGATACAAATTAGAACCTCAAAGGGACTTTCCGACACCTGGCGTATCCAGGACAAAGTACTGGTGCCTGATGATATCCCTCTGAGTAAGCCACCAGTGCCGTCTCTTCCAGCTCCACCGACAGTGAAGGTAGAGGATGGGACCAAACCAGAGCCGAAAAAGTCACTCTTCAAGAAGCGCAAGCCGAAGGCATGAGATGTCTGCTGGCCTAACAGCAGACGAACTCTGATGCGTCTGCCCCAGAGTCGGGACTGGCGGGTGGCAGTTGAATAGTTCGGTCGAAGGGCAGATCATGGGGGTATCAACGAGCCCACACAAATACAGCGGGACTCTGACTGTTAAAGCCGATGAGTCTATTGCCACATTTTGATGGCCCACACTGCATAGCTGGAGATAGGTGTTCAGGCACTTACTACCTCCCTGTTGGTGGTAGCGCTGGAAGTTGTTCATAATAGACGCTTCATTGCGAGGCGGAAATGGACCGCTCAGATCATTCGCCGAAGGTAGCACAGACGAGAGGTAGAGTTGTATACAGCTTGATTCATGAAGACATGGGCTCTGGCAACATCAGGCTCTTGAAGACCAGGAGGAACCCTCCTCAGCCGGCCCTGAGCCGCCCTGCCTCCGGCGGTCGGGGCTCTGCCCCGAACCCTGCGGCTCCTCTCGCTTCGCTCGAGTCGGGCCACGCCACCGGGAATGGCCCCCTGCGCAGCAGGGGCTACGGGGTCCGGGGCAGCGCCCCGGCCGCCGGAGGCATGTCCCCAGGTCGCGGAGCGAAAATACCCGGCCGGGCTCCGCACTTGAGAACAGGGAAGGAACCCTCCCTGCGAGCGAGCTGGGTCTGCCTCCGGCGGTCGGGGCTCTGCCCGAACCCCGTGGCTCCTCTCGCTACGCTCGAGTCGGGCCGCTCCACCGGGAGCAGAGCTACGGGGTCCGGGGCAGCGCCCCGGCCGCCGGCGGCATGTCCCCAGGTCGCGGAGCGAAGACACCCGGCCGGAGGCACAGCCAGAAAGAAGAAGCAGCAAAGTATGCGTGGATATTACTATGTACAGGCAAAATATACAGGGGAGGTATGCGAAGGGGCGTGGGGAGGACTAGGTCCACTGGCGGGACTGGCCGCGGACGAGCTCGAGCAGCTTCCAGCCCTTGGTTTCGGGGTTGTCCATGTCTTCGGGGATGCGGGTCATGACCATGGCGTATGTGGTGAGCTGGATGGCGTCCTCGACGCCGGCGGCGATTTCGCCGGTTTTGATGTTCTTGTACAGGTGGACTTCTTGGGCTCTGCAGCCGATGACGTAGACCGGGATGTCGGCGGGCTGGAGCAGCTTCGCGCTCAGGATGTCGACGCCGCGGATGTCCAGCACACGGCCGGCCGAGTACAAGCCTTGTTCCTGGTACTGTTTGGCCGAGGCGGCCCAGATGTTGAGCGGGGCTTCAGACAGCCACACTCCGAGCGTCTCTTTATCGCCCTTGACGTAGGCGTCGAGCACCTCGGGCAGGATGTACTGGCGCACGTCCTTCAGGAACTCGTCCTGGCTGAAAGAGGGGTCCATCTGCTTGAACAGACGCACGACCTTGCCGCTCTCGGTCTCGGCAAAGAACGAGCCAATGGAGTCGCCGATGGATCTGATGGTCGACACAAAGCCGTTCTCGGACTCCTCATACATCATTTTCAGGTCAGCTGCCTTCTTGCCGACAGCGGTCTTTTCAAAGTCCTCTTTCCAGGACTTGCCCTCGGGTTTAGCGGTCTCGTGCACGACCACGCTGTCTCCAGCCTCGGGGTTGGCCTTGACGTAGCGCTTGACACCAGTGCGCAGCTCCTCTTCCAACCGCTTCTTTTCTTCCTGCTCTCGTCGCAGTCTTCGCACTTCTTTCTCTTCGAACCCGCCGTATCGCATGCTGGCCCCGTCGTCAATCACGTCCTTCAGGTTCTTGTACATTTCCGTCTGGCGAATGGGCTCGGTGGCCTTGTCAACGGATTCGGCGGTTTTGTTGACGGCAGTACGGGTGGTCTTGACAATGGGCGAGTCCCAGGCCTGGGCCGCGGCCGAGCCGACCACTTGACCGGCCTTCTTCAACGACCTTCCAGTGACAGACGAAGCGGCCGAGGTGCCGCTCTTGGCCTTGTCGAGCGCCTCCTTGGCCTTTTTATAGGCCCCGCTCTCGGACATCCGTCCTGTCTCGTCCTGCAGGGCCTTGATATCGTTCTGGAGCTCCTTGCTCTTGCTCCACTCGCTCTTGAATGTGTCTAAAAACACCTGGAACGGCGACTTGTCGCTGGGAGGGTCGGCCTGTCTCGCTCTTGAACTGTGGAAACCAGCTCCAGAACCGAAACCAGTACCGAAACCCGAACTGACGCCAGGGCCCAGTCTGGCCGCAGCCAGCCGGGTCACGCCAGCGCCACTGATCTGGCCGCCGGCCCTACTCAGCATCCGAAGCGACCTGCCGCTTCTGCTGCTCAGCATTTTCCCTCTGAACAATCTTCTGAAAATCCTTTGAACAACGCTCTGAACAGTTCTCTGAACGGTCGTCTGAATAATCAATCGAACAAACACACCTGGTCTGCTCTGATCCACTCACTCAGTGCTCACGCTCGACTCTGCTCTATCGCGGTCGTCCCTCGCTCTCGGTTCTGTTCTTCGCTTTTTCGTTCTTATCCTCTCTGCGGGCTGTTCCTCGTGTGCACCTGCTCTCGACTCCACGTAGCAAACTCTCTCGCCGCTACTCCGTCGTACGTCCTCTATACCGCTGGCTGGCTGTGACTTAACCAACTGTCTCGACCCCAGGTGCAGCTGGATCATCTGGAAAATTAAAATCTCCATCCCGCACCCCTACCCTCGGCCCCTTCGACCCCGGGTTAGGGCAACTTCCCCCTGAGCCCGACAGGTCCACCCCCTGAGTCCCTGGGTTCCGTGCCCCGAGGATGGCGGGTGCAGGGCCAGTCAGTCAGCACAGCAGCGTGCGCGGGTCAGCTGGCGCGCTACAGATATGCGTGTTTATGTAGAGAGCAGGGCAACTTCACAGATGTACGTCGAAGGTCTTAATTAATTAACGTCACCAACCACGAAAAGTTTGTTAGCTGTTGCAGCTCGGTCGTCCCCAGCCGTTTGTTTTCTGTCAGCAGAGCGCATTTCTCGTGGAGAGAGCCCGAGTGTACTGCCAGTTGTACTCAGGGACCAGCCTGCTCGGGGTGAGAAATCAGGTTTGCAGAGCTGCCCGTGGTCACCAGTGCCAGCCACAGCACAGATCAGCCAGTCGTTATCCCGTCAGCCAGCGAGCAGCCCGTCCAGCCGCTGACACACGCACACCAGTCCGCCGCTGCTCAGGCTTTGGACCGAGATTCTTCGCTCCGCACACAGTAGCCCGCAGTCGGCAGGAACAGACATCGGCCAGTCAGCCAGTCGGTCGGATCAGTCGAACCAGTCAAATCAGTCAGCTCAGTCAGCTCAGTCTTTGTTGCAGAACGAGCCAGGCAGCCAGCGATTGCCAGTATACGGTCGCCGTCCGCGCCACCGTCAGCAGCCAGCCATCAGCAGCCAGGTGGGCGGCCGGCCAGTCGGCACCCAGTCAGCCAGCCCATCACCGCCGGCGAGCCAGCACTGAGCTCATGAACGCACGCCCGCGGCCACACGACCAGCACGACATACGACACAGGCCACACCATGACCAAAACAGGAACCCCGTTCCAGGATGAGAGCGACGTCATGGTACGTACAGCTGGCAACCGGGCCAAATGCTCGCGAAGCGAGCACAACGGGGTCTGGGGCAGCGCCCCAGACCCCGTAGTGCTCGCTACGCGAGCAGCTTGTCCCGGTGGGGGAAGAGACGAGTGGTACTAACAGAGGAGCAGCTGATAAACGGCCAGCAACAGCGGCGACAGCTGCGCGACAGCAAGTCGTTCAGCTCGCTGATACGCAAGACACATACCTCGAGGAACGCGCAACCGCTGAGTTACAGCCGGCCCGACACCGGGGACTTACTGCCGGAGCTCGCGCAGCAGAGCAGCGGCCGCCGTGGGTCGAACTCGGCGGTGTCGTCGCCGTCGGCGAGGTCGGCGAAGGCTGCGAACGGCTCCGGTGTCGCTCTCAGAACGGGCCTGGGGCTCTTTGGAGGAGGTCATGTTCCGCAGGACAGCCTGCTCCGGGCGCCAGGTGCAAGTGAAAGTAGAGGAGAAAGTAGAGGAGGAAGTGGAGGAGGAGGAGGAGGGGGCCGAAGCGGCGAGGGCGCCGTGGTCTCGCACGATGTTAATAACAAGAGGAAGTTCCAGCTGCTGCAGAACACCCTGTCCGGCGGCGGCCTGACGGCTAAGAAGCGTCGCGACTCGAATGACGTTCTGCCGATGAAGCTCAATGACAGTCTGGTTGGAATGGGCGCTGCAGCAGCTGCCGCGTCGTCGTTGCCTGCTACAAAAACAAAAAAGGCGTCTTCGTCTCCTGGGTCCAGTCCCAAGAACAGCCTGCGCCGTAGTAGTGGAACAGGAAACAGCGCTGCTAGTGAAAGCGCGACCAGTGGAGGAGTGATGCGACTGCTTTCGCAGAGGTTTAGCGAGCGAGGGAGCCTGTCTCGTGAGAATAGTGACCGAGATAGATTGGCCGGTCGAACGTGGCAGAAGGAGCGTGACATTGAGCGGGAAAGAGAACGAGAACGGGAGCGTCATAGTTCGAATCGCAAGAAGCTGAGGGCCGAGACCGAACGGGTCGTTTTGCCTACTGCCGGACTGCTCTCTCTTCCTGCTCGCACTCATGAGGGCAGCCGCGGAAACCCACTGTCGAGACTGTCTGATCGGAGAGATAGCCCCGGCAGCAGCAACAGCGACAACAGCAGGGAGCGAACTGGCCCAGGTGTCACAGCTGATTCCATGGCTGGAGACAGTAAAGCCTCCGTTTTTAGGGGTGCTCTTTCCAAGGGTGATGGTGCCTCGAAAGCAAATGCTAGTGCTGAAGGGCGGGCAGTTGCGACTTCCAGCGCCAATACGACGTCCGCGATAAATGCCAGCGTCAACACAAGTTCCGATTTGACCTATCGCCAGGACAGATCGGGGTTGAAAAACGTCAAGGAGACTTCCGACCTGCTGGCCAGTCTTAGTCCTACGGCCACTGCTGCTGCTTTGTCCAGCGCTGGTGGCAACTCTGTTATCCGGCGTATGTCTGGTGTCATGGAGACTCGGCCTGATTTGGATGAAGTCAAAGTATCAGACCTGCTGACCAGTGGGCACAACACACTCCGCCTGACTAGATGTCTCTTTGGGCCGTTTGAATTCGAAGCGAGTTACATGTATGTTGCAGTTGAGTCGAAGAGCGGTAGTTCGAACGGCAGCGAAGTGGGCTATCAATGGACGTTTCAGTTTTCCAAAGACGGGCTGAACAAGTATCCCGATCTCGATGTGCGTGCCCTTTCGACAATCATGGAAAAGGACATTGAGAATATCAAATATTTCGTCAGCGACAGGGCCGTTCTTATTCTATGCATACAGCTACACTATCCACGAAGAGTCCAGTATAGAAACACCACTGTTAACATCGACAAGTATTACCTTTCCACTGGTAAGTCAGGCCATAATATCTCTCCCCGAGATTGGATAAAAGAAGTGGGTGCCCGCAAGGCACAATTTTCTCGCGTATCAATGAATGTATTGGAGGAGGCAAAGGCTGCTATGAAATTGGCCATGCCAAGTTGGAAAGCACACAATGGTCGGTCACTGCAAGACTTGCTTTCGACATCTCGACCACAGGCGTCTACCAAGTCTCGTGGTCGGATGGATGTGGATACTGTTCGTGAATCAGAGCAGCTGGTGCAAGTGAAAACGGCGTCATTAGACCAGCTGGCGGCGCGTTCGTCCGGCGAGAGTTTCCTGGGCAAGAAGAGCGTTTTACACAAAGAGTCGTCTCCCTCCGCGAATCATGGATCTCGTAACAGCAACCCGACATCGCGACCGCCCAGGACGGCTGTGCCATTGGTGCCCGTGGCACCAGGGACTCTAGATACTGCACCGCTTGATGATTCTGATTCCACTGCTGGGTTAACTACTTCTTTGGCTGGGTCTAGTCTTTCTGAGGGTGGTTCTGAGGGTGGTCCTGAGGGTGGTTCTGAGGCTGGTTCTGAGGCTGGGTCTAGTAGTACTTCTGCCGGCTCTTCTGGTACGACAGTTGGAAATACTTCTGAGACCGCCTCTGTGACTGCTTCAGGCAATAAATCTGTCGCTGTGGGAACAAATTCCAGTTCTGAAGATAGCCTGTCAACTGTTGAACTCGCCAATTCTAGCACTCGAACCGTTTTTAGCAATGCTATCTTTGCTCGCAGGACTAATCTGGGTGCCGAGCCAGCTGAGCCGGCCGCACCAGTTGTGCCAGCTGTGCCGGTTGCTCCAACAGTCGAGGCTCCTAAAAAGCCGTCGTTGTCGTCGCGTGTATCCAAGCTGTCACTGGGTGGAACATTCTGCTATAAGTTTCCGGATAAGAAGTCGGTGGATATTACTGAGGCTGACTACCAGAGCCTGGACACGAACTCGTTTCTCAACGACACTATTCTTAATCTGTTTCTGCGACTGGCTATATTCGATTCGGTTGACCAGTTTCCTTCTGTCGGCGAGTCGACTCATTTGTTCAACAGCTTTTTCTACGACAAGCTGGGCGAGAAGGACGAGTATGGCAGAGCATCGTACGAAGGAGCCATGAGATGGACAGCCAAGGTCGACCTGTTTTCCAAAAAGTACGTGATTCTTCCTATCAATGAAGCCATGCATTGGTACGTTGCTATTATCTACAATCTGCCGTCGCTACTAAAGCTACAAAATGCCAAGCCGCCCGCGTCACTGGCCAAGGACAGCGTTGCGGGCCGCGGTCACGACAGCGCCCACGAGAGCACTCACGATCGCTCAAGCCCAGATGCGTCCTCAGGTGGTGATGACGAAGACGCAAATGTTCGGTCACTGCGGTATCGGTCAGTGAGAACCGCCAACTCCAGCACAGCTGCCCGTACCAGGTCTCGGCTCATTAATATCGACGACGACGATGGGCCAGTGATTTTCATTCTCGACTCGCTCAAGACGAGCTCGTTTCGAAACAGCCAAGCCTCGCGCAAGATCAAGGACTACATTGTTGCCGAGGCCAAGGCTCGGTACAACGTTAATGTGAACAAAGAGGTCATCCGCTCGAAGTCCGCAACTGTGCCTCAGCAGAACAATTACTGCGACTGCGGCATATATGTGATTCACTATATCGAGCAGTTTCTGCGTGATCCTCAGATGTTCGTTCGTCTCATGGCGAGCTCTACCGACGTAGCCAAGCGAGCACTCCAGACAGCCTGGCAGGCAGAGGATATCAAAAACAAACGTGCCAAGCTCAAGCTCCAGACTCTCAACTTGGAGGCTATTACTCGCGGCGAGCCGGTTCCCGACGAAGTCCAGCAGCTGATGGAAGAAGCAGCCGACGGGGACCACGAAGGCGACGGCGATGGTTCAGGAGCTGAGCCTGATGACGACCGCTTGCCGACGACTGTCAGTGATAAAGGGCCCGTGCTCCGTGATGCGTCTCCTTCCGTTGGTCCTCCCCTAACCAGTTCTACAACCGCAATTGATAGATCCACTGCAAGTGGGCCTCTCCACAGCCGCTCCCCTGCCGTTGCCAGCCACTCGGCGAAATCCACTGTGGATGCCGCGTCCATCACTGTGAAAGCGACTGGGACCGCAACTTCTGCGCCCGGAGCCACGGCGGCGCCTACTGCACGCAGCGGTGTTGCCCACATCCCTGTCACCGTTAACGGCGAACACACGACCGCGGCCAAACAGACGACGCCGGTGAGGACCTACGCCTCAGCAAGATCGCGATCCAGCCCCCGCGAGAGCGACACCGTGCCCAAGCGCACCCCCGACGCGTCCAGCAGCTCGCCCGGCGCCAAAACAAGACTAGCAGCGAGCCAGGCCTCCCCCCTGCGCGCCCGAGACCGCCATTCAGCAGCCGCCAGCACCGATGACCACGCCAGCGGCAGCAGCGGCGGCGGCGACTCGGACGACGATATCATGGTCGTCAGCTCGGAGCGCATCCGCCACCCCCTGGCCACCCGCAAGTCCAACCGCATCTCCTCGCGCACCTGAGCCAGCCCCGCATCACCTCTCTTGTACACAGGCCTTACATTCTGCTAACGATTTTACGACTTATTTATTAACATTTTCCGTACATTCTTCCCTCTCGGACTCCGGGAGCCCCTCTCCCCCGTGCGGCCTCCGGCCGGGCTGGGGCGCTGCCCCAGACCCCGTGGCTCCTCTCGCTGCGCTCGAGTCGGCCCCTCCACGGGGGCAAATGCCGAGTAGCAATCAGGGGGAGCGGCAAACCCCGAGACGGCTGCAAGTGAAACGATATGCTTATATCGGGGTCGCTCAGCTGGGGTGGTTCAGGGGGTCTCAATCTGGTGCAAATTCAGCTCCTGGTGGTCCGAAAGCCGGTCCACTGAGCACGTTGTGCTCACTAGTTGACATATGTTTTAGTCCTGGGAGGATGGCTGCGGCTCTGGCGTCAGGAGGCCCCAGGCACTTCTCATCACCAGAGTCACGTGCACACCCTAGCTCATCAGTCTGGCCGGCCGTAAGCTCTGCCCTGGACCCTTCCGCTTCTTGGCCAGTAGCTGTTGGTAGTATCTTTGGCAACAGGGTCCACCGGGGTCAGGGGTCTTGGGTCTTGGGGCCGGTGGC
>JAKTSR010000215.1:0-21400 GCA_030580325.1 Sugiyamaella sp. yHKS617 | reverse complement strand
GCCCCGGACCCCGCTGTGCTCGCTTCGCGAGCGATCACTCCCGGGACCGGCCCTCCTCGAGCGGAGCTCGAGGAGCAGCGGGGTCCGGGGCAGCGCCCCGGCCGCCGGAGGCGTTGCGGGTTCATCTTCTCTATTGATAATTATCAAAAATAGTCGTGTCTAGTCTATCCTTGCATCGCGTAGTCTCCTTTGAGCCACTGGTTGAGCATGTTGAGAGCAGCCACCGGTTGATCGTGTGGCACCATGTGGCCGGCGTTGTAGATTCTGAGGAAGGTGAAATGTTGGTAATTAGTGACGTCGCCGGCATGTGTTTGTCCGGACATCCAGGGAACCGAGGTGGCACTGCTGTACTCGCTCTGACCGGGCCATTGCAACGCCTTGGTCCACGCTTGACATCCGAGCCAGTTGCAAATGAAGTCCTTATCTCCAGCATATATCAGAACTGGAATGTTGGCCGCTAGAATCTGTGCCACGTCTGGGGCAAACGAGTGGATATAGTCGCCAGCAGTTGAGAATGCTTCGTTGATGTCATCGTTGCAATCTTGGAATGTGATTTGGGGATTCGCGCCTAGTGCCTGCTTTACATTGGCTTGGTTAAGATACGTTGATACTCCATTCAATCCGGCATAACACAGCTGGCCCTCACATTGCGTTCTAAGGTCGTATACGTTCAATCCGGTTTCCGCAAGAGGTTCGTACTCATCATTGTTGCATTGGTTGGTGGCTTCGATGCACTGCTGCTGGTTGTTGGTGGAGTAGCACTGAGAGATTGAGCTTAAGCAGGAAGTAATCTCGCTCTTCATAGCACTACACGTCCGGGGACTGAGAACCGCTTGGTACCCGCCTTGACCACAAGCCATGGGCTCGTAGTACTGCATCTGAGTGTATGCATCGACAAGTCCATTGCCGATGAGCACCGAGCTCACGGTCAGGTTCGGATTTTTCTGGTCCAGAATATACGATGTGTATCCAGGAATATAATGGCCAGCATAAGACTCTCCCGCAATGTGGAAGTCCAAGTGCGCGTACTGGGGGTATTTTTCAAAGAATCCCACCAAGAAGTCGTAAACATCAGGTGCGCTTCCTGGAGTGCTGTCACGATTCACCTGTGAATATGAAAAGCCCGTGTTCACCGGTTGGTCAAGGAAAATAACACTGGCATTGTTATTCCAAGAGTAGGGGTTATGGACCAATTGATTGTTGTTCAGCAGAGCTGGAACGGAAAGTTAGTTCATACTGGCCATTTGTGCTGACGCAAGAAGTCTACTCACAGGGACCATTTTCGAAAAACAGTGCCTCCATCGAAGAACAACCGGGACCTCCAGTCAACCACAGAACAATTGGATCCGATTGGGGCTTGTTTCGGGACTCGAAAAACCAGTAGAACATCTGGTCTTCATTGCTAGGGCCGACTCCGATATAACCCGAATACTGCTTGACAGTATCCACGCCAAGTGAAACGGGATTGCCAGAGGCCACTGTAGAATACTCGGAGCCCGCTGCAGTAGTGTATCCCCCTGAAGACGGACCAGAAGAAGTACCGGAGGCACCTCCATAACTATTCCCATAACTGCTACTTCCACCTAAGCCCAAACCGTTAAAGAAGTTGCTGATTCCCTGGATAAGGGCAGCAAATGGGTTAGAGCTCTGACGGGCAAGTAAACGGGTGGACACATCACCAATGTGCCTAGGGCTGGACTTCCATGATAACGGTTTGTTTAAGAGAGCTTGAGAAAGGGTGCAGTAAATAGCAAGAGAGACGAAAACGTTGGCCTTCATCTTCTTGCTTGTCAATGACTCTTTACTAACCTCTATCTATACTACATGGCTACTCTTTTATATCTAACTTACGGCAGAATCTAATACTTGGTTTTAAAACATTGGGCTCTTGTCAGTTGATACCTGCTTTCAATATCTCATCCTGCTACTCTAATTAAACTTTAATTTACAGCCTGAATATAGGAAAGTGTAAATAGACTTGTCAACTTGCAGACAAGCTGCTGGAGAGCTGGAGCTTGTCCATATAAGTATTTTAGGTCAAACAGAAAAAAATGTTTTAAGGTGGGTATGCCATGACCTCAATGAAATGAGCTTCTCAATTACCCGGGCGCCGAGCCAAGCCAATTAACTTCAGGCTGGATGCCGTCGGTAAGCATACACGATATCAGAAGATGTGAAGCGATCTATTCTCTTGCATATTTAGCTGGTGGTCTAGTCTCTCTTTCCAGTATTCCAGGCAGTAGCAATCTCTCAAGTGTCTGGCTGGAAGATTCAATACCCGACAAGTGAGCCGAAATATGAGACCAAACTGACAATGATGAAGATCTGCATCAATCAGCTCCTCAAGTGCCATTGTCGTGTCTCCCCCGCTTCACGATCGTGTATTCGTATCGCCTAGTCTTGTTCAGCGTGACTCCACCTCTTATCTGTACGCCCTACTGACATCCTCGATCTCGGCTTGATCCGTAGCGCCTTCGCTTACCTGTCCGAATGAGTTTCCCCGCATTATGTACCATAAAGGACCATACATATCAGCGAAGGATTACCCCACAAATCGACTGCTTTGACCCCAGTTTTCGGGCTAGCTGACGATCTGTTAACGGTGCTGCAAACATTATCTCGGTAAACTAAGCGAGCCCCTTCTCAGGCGTGCATTGTCGCGAGTTTTCGTGCAGAGGTTGATAAGATGGGCGTCCATATATAAAGGGCTCGGCCCATCGTAACCGACTCTTCTTCCTGTCCTTCTCAGAGATCGTGAGATCGTATTGCTAGCCAGATCGCGAGACCGGATCAAAGATCATAGCTATTGCCAGAGAACGCCTGTCATAATATAGTGAGTGTCCTAAATCAAATCGGAGATCAATCAACGTTGTCATATCAGCCGTCACATAAGTTAGTTGTGAAAGTTTTCCACTGGGGCCAGAGATCAGGCAACGGTTGACTAGCGAAAATGGAAAGTGTGCTCAGCATTTTCACTCCTACTGGAGCTGTCCCAGGCACTGGACTCAAGAAAGTTATTGCCCTTGCCATTGCTGAGTTTGGTAAAGACGCGCTGACTCCTCAGCTGATTGATGCTTCGGTAGCAGCGATGCCGGGAATATTCGGTGACTATCCACAGAGCTCGGATCTTGCTCCCTGCGGCATCTTCATAGCAGTGTACTCGATACTGGCGCTGGCTCATTTGTTTGTGTTTATGAAAAATCGGTCTCGAGGTCAAAATTTCTGGCTGTCTTTTGGTTTAATGTGGTACTGCCTGTTCCGAGTTATCGGCTTCGCACTTCGCATACGGTGGGCTGGAGATTTGCTCTCGTTCAATCTAGGCATTGCCTCGGTGGTTTTTTGTCAATTGCCTCCTCTGTACCTTAACGTCCTGTGCATGATTCTTGGACATCGTATCTTCACTTGGAGGCACCCTGAGACCGGTGATTCAAAATATTTCAACTTTGCTATCATCCAGATCTACGTGTTTACTACCCCGCTCGTTGCAATGGCCATTATCGGACAGACCATTCCTAACATCTACTTCCTCAGCGAAAAGCATCTTCGTATGTGTCAACAGGTCACCCAAGCAGCTGCTGTTCTGAACCTCCTCTATGCTATGTCGGGTATATTCTTGGTTCAGCTGGCGTACCTGTTCAAGCCGGGTACCATTGACCACCGGATCTGGAGACTGCCTAAGTCCAAACCGGTGCCACACCTTCCTCCAGTAGTGCAACCAACCTGGATCAGAAGCGCTGCTATTTCCTATTTTCCTCGTAAAGGAGATCAGATTACACTCTACAAAGACAGTCCACTTGGTAGAGCTATTCGCATCATTCCCTCGAGAGAAGTTCCCGCTGCTGGTCTATGCCGCTCTTACAGCAACGACTCGTCGGCAGGAAACAGCAGAGTCCCATCGATCAAGACGTCCATTCTGCTTGTGCTCCTGGTTTCGGGCATTCTAACCATGAACATCACCTTCCGCACCGCAAGCACCTTTGTTCTGCGACCACGAGGCGGCTTCCCGGGCCCGTTGAGCTCGTGGCTGTTCAACAACTACGTCTACTACATCTGGTACGGCGCCTTCGAGGCCATTGTCAACGTGATCCTGCTAGTCGGGAGAGTCGACCTGAGATTCTATATCCCCGACATGGCCAAAAAGGGCTCCGGAAACAGCGCCGACTACGAGATGGCTGGCGAGGGCAAGCCGTCCGACAGCCTCGAGTCTGTTGTGAACGCCTAACCATGCCCATATCTGGCTGTTTAGTTTACTAGTTTTTTTGCTTAGTATTTTGTTCGTCTTTTCTTCTTTTCCTTATTCAGCATACGTTGGAGCTCTTTTCCCATCGCTTGCGCAGCAAGCGCCACGGGGTATGGCCGGGGCAACACCCCAGTTGCCGGAGGTGTGCCACTCATCTCCGCCGGCCAATTCCGTCACGCCTCCGGCTAGGCCCCCAGATCCCCTGGCGTTTCACGAGGGATGGGCAGGCACGGTGGAGCTGCCTCCGGAGATATCGGCTCAAGTAGAGCGAGAGGAGCGGCGGGGTCCGAGAACGACTTGAGTGGAGCAAGAGGAGCAGTGCGGAGGTAGGGCCTGAGCGCCTACATGCAGGTACCCCTGAAAATGCCGAATCGGTCGCGTGCATGGCTGTACCGATAAGGATAAGCATAGTCGAGTGTTGTGGGGTATGCTCTAATCCCTGTCTGCTTTGGGTATATATATTTAAAAATATAAATATGCATGGGTTCTCTTCCGACAGCTACCACTGAGTGCACATCACGGTCTTGTTGTAATGTCGTACGAACAGAGAAGGGCTTCCAGTTACTACGCAACCGCCATGTCGGAGTCAAGACGAAACAGCCACAACATCGTTACAGATCCAGCTATGAGATCCAGTGACGCGGCGGATCCAGTTGAGGAGGTGAACGAGGTCGTCGTTGAAGGAACCAATGGTAGAGTCAATAGTGGAGCCATGGTGGTAGCGGATAATGACAACGCTGCCAGTGCTGCGACCTTCGTCGAAACGGCGGGAACCAGCAACCTGGCGTGGGTGCTTCCTCGATCAAAAATCGTATCTCTCTGGTCACGAGTCAAGGCGCCCTTCACCCATGTCCGGCCTGTTTTCTTTAGACCCTACATTCTTTTGAGAGGTAGAATCGCTCGTGTGAGGGGAGGGACTGATGGCAACGCTGACGCCAATGCTGACAGCAGAGCCAACGCCAACGCCAATCCAGCCAACGCTAACATCAACCCTGGTGCGACCGGCAATGGAGACCCCAACTCAACCTCTACGATTAATGAATTCCCTGCTCCTCCTTCGGCAGTGCCCAGCGGCGGAGCGTCTTCGGGCCATAGAATTCACTAGATCTCTTTCTGCTCTCTCTGTCACCGCTGCTCGAATTTAGAACCACTACTGCCCTACAGCTCTAAGCGATGCCGCCGACCCTACGACCACTAATACTACTAATACCAGCACTATGCTACAGTGAGATGTCTTTTTCCAATCAACCAATCTTACTTGGGCCATCGCTCGCTTCTGGTCGGCGTACCCTATCTAATAATGTGTAACGTCTCTATAATTAATACACGTGCGTAGTGGATCCGTCCCGATGCCGCCTTCATGCCACCGGTGGCCGGGCGCCCAGACCTGTAGTGCTCTCTTCGCGAGCTGGGGGGGTTGCCTCCGGCGGCCGGGCGCTGCCCGGACCCGTAGTGCTCGCTTCGCGAGCCGCTGGTGGCCATGGTGGTCACTTGCGTACCGAGGCCGAGCGCAGCGAGCTACGGGTCTGGGGCGGCCCTCCAGCCGCCGGAGGCACCATCCCACCAGGGCCAGCGGCTCGCGAAGCGAGCACTACGGGTCCGGGCAGCGCCCGGCCGCCGGAGGCGATCCCGCTCCCTGTGAGGCGTATACTGGCTCTATTGGATATCCTTTATATAATTAATAAGCTGGGGTGGTGGATTGTACGGTGATGCTAGAACAGTCCCAGCAGGTCCTCGTTGGTTGCCTTTGGCTGCGGCTGGGTCGGTGCTGGGGCCTGTTCCGGGGGCTGCAGGCTCAGTCCCTCGAACCCGCTCGTCAGGTGGTTGGCGCTGGTGGATGCTGCTGGTGCGGAACTGGCAGCTCCAGTGTCAAACAGCGACAGAATGTCCTGGTTGCCGTTGACTTTTGTGGTCGATCCAACCGACGACGACACGGGTGGTGAGGGTGAGCTCGAAAAAATGTCGCCCAGGTCTCCCAGAGCGCCGCTGCCATTGGCGGCTGAAGACGAAGCAGTGCTGGCGGCGTCTGAAGCGGGTGTGTCAAAGTCCAGATCCAGCAGGTTCTCGCCGTTGACAGCAGCCTGACTGTTGAGATTGCTGATGGCGTCTTCTTTGGCAAGCTGTCGCTGTTCTTCAATGGCGCGCTTCTGAACCTCGTCCGAGCCAAACTGGCCGGTGCCCATGAAACTGCTGGCCGGCTTGTGGTATACAGATGCTAGGGTAGACAGCTCTGACAGCAGCTCGTCGAGGATGGCAGGCGGGATGGTCTCAATAGTGGTGGTGATAGGAGGCTTGTCGGCAAGCACCACGTCCTTGGAAACGGACGCATCGCTGGAAAGCAGTCTCCAGTAAATGTATGCTCTGTCGCGGATATCGGCATTGTCGGACTTGGTGGTGGCGTCTTGGAGAATCGAGTGGATGAGATTATTGCCACTGTTGGGCTTTTTGATGTACAGCTTGACACAGGCCGTCAGCAGCTGCAGTTGCACCTGGGTGGCTTCTTCTAAGAAGGTGCTCACATATGATTCGAGAATGGCGCCGGCATTGTCGATTTTGTGGGCGTATTCACCGAGAATCCAGATCATGGCGGCTCTGGCCTCGGGCTCTTCGATATCGTCGATGTTCTGGCACAGCACGGGGATAGCGCCTTCAAATGCATTTTTGTAGCGACGCAGGATATCGCGGATCTCGATGACAACTTCCTGGATTACGTAGTTGTTGGTTTTGTTGTTATCGTCGAGCAGATCCAGCAGCACATTGACAGCCTTTTCGGCGGCCGACTCGATTTTAATGGCGCATTGACCAATCGCCCTGATGGCACGTCGCACAAACTCCATGTCCACCTCCATGGAATATTCCTTCAACTCGGCCAGCAGCTGGTCGACATTTTGCTGGTTGGCCAGACTGACCATGATCTCGAGCTTCTCAAACTTCAGGTATAGAGGGTCGTTGTAGCGGCAGAAAAACACACGCAGCTCACGGCTAAGAATCTGGGGGTACTTTTGAAGAATAATGCGAATGTTACGTAGAGCCACGTACTGGACCTCTGGCGCACACGACACCAGAGTGACCAAGGGCGAGCTCATTTTACGCAGCAAAACGTTCTGTGCATTTGACGACTGGATGGGCAGGTGTGTGATGACGGCTTTGATGGATGCTAATACGACGCTGGGGTTGGCATGCTGGAACTGCGGCACTACGCGCTCGCAAATATGCTCGGCTTCTTTGACATCAGTCGTCTCGTACTGGGCCAGCGCCGTGAGAATGGCAATGCGACCCCATTCCGTGCACTCGTTCAGAGCCACTAACAGCTTGTTCAAAGTGACAGGGCTGATTTCAAACGTCTTGACATCGGGCGAGGTCTCCTGGATCTCTGACAGTGCCGAAACTGCATTGGCGACTACCATAGGATTCGAATCGTCTACCAAAGCCTGCAAATCAGTCAAGAAACCTTCCTCTATAGCCATAGTCGGATTCAAATCAAACAGCTTAGCCACACAAATAGCAGCTGTCTTACGGACATAGGGGTTGTCGTCACGCAAAGTCTTGCGTAGAGGAATGCTGAGATAATCGACCATTTTGTCTACTCTGATACAGCCCATGGTCCGGATGGCCAGAGCACGGACCAGTGGATTGGGGTCCTCCGAGTCCTGCACAAACGTGTTGACGGCCAGAATACACAGCTCCGGATGCGACTTGGCGTAGTTCATCAGATATAAATAGACCAGTTTCTTCTGGTCCAAGTCGTGCGTAGCCAGGTTCTTCAAAATGTCCGGGAACAGCGACGACACGTCTTTGCCCAGCGTCATGGCGGCAATAGTGCGCTGAATCGCATCCTTTCGCTCGTGCGCGTACTGCGACACGAGCCCCGACCGCAATTCAAACGTCTCGCCTTTGCGAGGTGTCTGGAACACCTTGCGCAGCCGCTTTTCCAAAGACATGGATATGTTTACCAATGCTCGTGGACTCCTGGCTTCGATTCGACTCACTTGTCTGTACTCGAGCTCGCTGATCAGGCGGTTCTAACTGCTTTTCTATGCGTGTATGCTTTGACTAATCGCTCGTGCGTGTCGTATCCTGCTGACTGGCAATTGGTCTGTCTCGAACCGTTTCTCTGCGCTCGTTCCACGCTCGTCCAGTGATTTCCACAAAGGTCGACTCTCCCCCGTTCACGCTCCTGTGTTTTGTAACACCGTGGTGCGCATCTACGCCGGGTAACCCCGTCCTATCTCCGCGCGCCAGCGCGCCTGCTCTGCCGATCAGGGGTGGACCTGGGCTGGCCCCGTTACGCCTCCGGCGGCCGGGGCGCTGCCCCGGACCCCGCTGTGCTCGCTTCGCGAGCTTTTCTCCCGGGAGTGGCCCGACTCGAGCGCAGCGAGAGGAGCTGCGGGGTCCGGGGCGTGCGACCCGCCGCCAGGGGGACATGACAATTTGCAGAGCACCAGGTCGCTCGTTATTGAAGCGGCAATAGGCCAAAAACACAATACTATTCGTATATAATAAATAAAAAGAATAATCAGCGACAATAAACAGCAACAATAAATATACAGATCGGTATAGATCGCATTAGACAGCAAACACTGCCATTTCTTCATCTCAGATGGAGACGTTCCTCTGCCGCGCGAGTAACAAAGTCAAATACAAGAAGCATTTGCTCCTGGGTTAAAATCCCTATCTCTTCCGTTGGGAAGGGATGAAGAGCGCGATTGAAAAATGCACGATCAAGTCCATTAGGGAAAGCGTTGATGGGGGCCATCAACGCCCCCGGCCCCAAAATCAAATTAATTATTCAATAACCTACCCACTTGCTGTCTTAGAGGCTGCTGTTTCAACCTGGCACGATCTCTGGCGGCCTATTTGCATTATCAGTGATGGACACACTGTGGTGCTCTATTGTGCCATAGCCGGCGTCACTTTAAAAGGAACTGCTGGATCTCGAGCTTCACCTATAGGGACATGAGCATCGCCATTGACTCCATTAACTTGAAGTTTGCAGTTGGCAGCGAGCTCAGGTATATTGATTACCCCGGTGGCGCTAAAGATCTCGTAGGTAATACTATGAATAATGGGCGACTCCCCGACATATCTTCAGAACGAGAACGACACGAACGCCATCTCCTAACCAAACGAGAGCTCTGCGGAGGAGGCTGGTAATTGACTGGCTTACACCTGTCTTCCCTACGAGCAGATAGATCTCTCTAGCGCTCAACGTATTGCACCGTCTGGCATAATCGTATCACCGTTACCTTACAGTGTAGATACAACGGCCATCGCGAAAAGATTGCACAGTCCATCCAAAATTGTACAGATTGTGATGAGAGGACACGGTGCCATCACCACCACCAGCATCATGCTCTAGATTCCCCATCTTAACGATAACAAAGGAATCATGAAGCTCACACTTGAAAGCATAAATGGAGAGACATAGTCTTCCCTTTTAGAAGCTTTGTTGGAAAACCGCGAACTCGACAAGAACGAAGTCACTTTCGTAGTTTGCCTGGTATTCTGAGATGGCCCAATGATATGAGTAGGGGGCAGCTCGCTTCTGATAGCCTCATAGTAGTAACATTGCAACGACATTTGAAAACCTTGATCTACTGATACTGTTTTGAACCTCCAAAAATGTACGATGAAAGTGACATTCTCGAAGATGCAGGGTGTTCATGTATAATACGGGGTAAAGGTTAGGGACAACCTTCATCTATACATTGATCAAGAGACAAGTCAGCAAGGGTGATGGGATTCTTTAGTCTTAGACCGATTGAGAAGAAAGCAGGTGACACCCTAGGTCTGTTGCGAAGCTAGCACTGGTCAGGAATTTGCCGTACATGTGTGGGTAAGCAGTCATCACTCAGATTTCGAGAAAGTTATTCTGTCGAGAGTGTGTATCGGCTGTTATAGCTTTGTGCGTACACCAGCTTCCTAACTGGTTGGCGCTGGTGCCGATCTCGACACAAAGCGCTAAATCAGGGGTAGACGCATGCATATCTGCGTGCTGCCATGCAAGCCTGGATATAGAAGAACCGCGACCTACAGGCTATTAGTGTGATCGCGATATCCCATTACGGTATTTCTGAGGTTTTAAATAGAACAATTTGAAAAGGCGTTGTCGTTTCATCCTGAGCCCGTCGGTAGCGACCTCCTTGACCGTCGTATTATCGGGAAACTTTGGCAATTGATCATGACCGGTAGTTCGAAGGTGCGGGGAGTAGGTGCACTTAGTCTGGCGTGGGGTCTCTGTTGTGGCTCACAGGGCCACAGCTGGGTCGGAAACTCTTCCCGTCCCCCTATCCACCCTCCATTAACTCTACAAGTAGTTCGGATCTTCTCCCCCTATCCACCCTCCATTAACTCTACAAGTAGTTCGGATCTTCTAGGATATATTACCTGTTCCCTGCCACGTACAGCATTTAGCATGCCATTTTCGGCCCACATAGTAACCCCACTATGTCTGGACAATGCTAGAGAATTGAAAATAGACCCGAGGAGAGGCCTCGCGATAGCTCGAACGAGACTGGCTGAACAAGGCACAACACAGCTCTAAGTATACAGTAATTACATCGCATATATGACAGCCGCATGCTGAACCTAAGGGCTCTGGCCGTCTTCACTGGCACCCATTATGAGATTTCTTGGGATAATCTGTCAAATGGGATATCTCACACGCGTCGGTGCTCAGTAATTCCGGACTATCGAGGACGAGAGTCACACCGTCACACCGTCACGTGACAAACGACATAGCAGGAAAGATCAACACTGACCCTGCATCAGATAACATGTGCAGGGGGAGGATTGAAGCCTCCGGCGAGCTGCCCCGGACCCCGCTGGTCCTCTGCGCTGCGCTCGAGGAGGCCAATCCACCGGGAACACTGGGAGAAGCACTCGCGCAGCGAGCACAACGGGGCACCCCGGCCGCCTGAAGCACGCCCGTCCTGTTCCCAGTCCGGGAACCACCAGAGACCAAACCGTGCCCACCCGAACCCCCGGTGGATTGGCCTCCTTGAGCGAAGCGAAGAGGAACAGCGAAGAGGAACAGCGAAGAGGAACAGCGAAGAGGAACAGCGGGTCCGGGGCAGCGCCCCATCCTCCCCTGAGCGCAGATAACATGCATATTTTGAGTAGCTAGGCCGGAGCAGCAAAACAGTCACGACGGAGTGAGAGTGCCTACCTGAATAGGAAGTAGATCTCACTAAGCATGCCAGGATGTTCGCGCGCGAACTGGGAGGACTCGCGGACAGGAGAAGACCACTCTTTCACGAGATAGCAGCGAGTCGCATATAGTGACATTGAAGTCGAATTTCTCTTCAGCACGGAAGCCAGTCTCAGTACACATAGTCAGTCACATCTTCCAACATGAGCCAGAACGAAGTTTTAGTCCTTCGTGGAACCCTTGAGGGCCACAACGGTTGGGTCACTGCCCTTGCTACCTCTGCTAGCAACCCCGACATCCTCCTTTCCGCTTCTCGTGATAAGAGTCTTATTATCTGGAACCTTACCAGAGATGAGCAGGCCTACGGTGTCCCCAAGAGATCTCTCCACGGACACGCTCACATCGTCCAGGACGTCACTATCTCCCAGGATGGTTCTTACGCCATCTCTGCTTCTTGGGATAAGACTCTCCGTCTTTGGGACTTGAACGACGGAACTACTCTCAGAAGATTTGTTGGCCACACTGGTGATGTCTTGTCTGTTTCTTTCTCTCCTGACAACAGACAGATTGTTTCTGCTGGTCGTGACAGAACCATCAAGGTCTGGAACACCATTGGTGACTGTAAATACACTTACGACGGTCCCAAGTCTCACTCTGACTGGGTTTCTACTGTTAGATTCTCTCCTGCTACTGAGAAGACTCACACTATCATCTCTGCTGGTTGGGACAAGCTTGTCAAGGTAAGTTTTGCTGCGAAGTCGCTAGTTTCCTGAAGCCAGGAATTGGCGGTTTTGTTTCGATGATGTATATAGTGATTTGGTTTGTCAATGGTTGGTTATGATGGCTTGGATGAGCGGCTTGATTGGAAACTTTGGGGGAGATGGCCTGTTCGACGACTGTATCTCTAGTTCAATTCAGTCAGTTGTCCATTTTAAGGTAATGTGTTCGAACATCAGTATCGGGCAATGGACGAAGATGAATCACGAACGGATCTCAGAACAGAACGGTCTGTACCCAGTACAGATCAGTCTCAAACACATCACACTGGAGCATAGGTTTTTTATTCTTTGCTTGTTTCTTTTGGTTCAACTTTTTCGCCCTGCTCAGCTCATTCCCCGATTTCTCTTCTCTGGTGGTGGATATGATGTTAGAAATATATTTGCTACTTCAGACGGGTTCACAGCTCGAATGAGACATAAACATATATCACCAAGATCTCTGATCCCATTACCAGAGAAGAGAATTTGTCATGGCGTGTGAGCAGGGAAGCAGAGTACTTTTGATTGGGTGTTTCACGATATCCGAGGTGCGAAAAATAGATCCCCTAAGTGCCCTGAGTCGAGCCATTATTAGCCATTATTTCCAACCATTTGACCAGTCATACATCGTCAGGAACCGTTCAGAACCATACTCGGTAACATGGTTTTTCCCCCCTCGCATACGTACTAACTGATTCTCTAGGTCTGGGACCTCCAAACCACCTCCCTCAAGGCTGACAACGTCGGCCACACCGGTTACGTCTCCACCATCACCATCTCTCCTGATGGATCTTTGTGCGCTTCTGGTGGCAAGGACGGCTCCATCATCCTCTGGGACCTTAACAGCTCTGCCCACCTCTACTCTCTCCCCTCCGGCGACGAGATCCACGCCCTTACCTTCTCTCCTAACAGATACTGGCTCTGTGCTGCCACCTCTTCCTCGATCAAGATCTACGACCTCGAGAAGAGAGACCTCATTGACGAGCTCAAGCCCGACTTTGCCCTTGCCGGCCCCAAGTCGAAGGAGCCTGAAGTCATCTCCCTTGCATGGTCTGCCGATGGTCAAAACTTGTTCGCCGGTTACACCGACAACGTCATCCGTGTCTGGCAAGTTATGCAATCCAGCTAGAGGGCTCCCCAACTGGACAAAAAAAATTATGTTTTGTTTTTAATTGTATAAAATAACAAGAAGGTCGCCTCCCTACTCTTCGTTGCTGCCTGGACCGGGGCGCTGCCCGGACCCTGCTGCTCCACTTCGCTTCGCTCGAGGGGGCCACTCCCGGGGAGGGCCCTCGGCTGACAGCCAGAACTGGCCAGCAATATTCCTCGCTTGCTTCCGGCGGACGGGAAGCTGTCCTGGGACCCGCTACTCCTCTTCGCTTTGTGAGCGGCCGTGGTGGTTCGCGTACCCCCAAGCCCTCCTCGAGGGCAGCGAAGAGGAGCAACGTGGGGTCCGGGGCAGCGCCCCAGCCGCCGGAGGCAAAGTCGAGGAAGGTCTGGACGCCGGTCGTTCGCCCCTCCCCGGGAGTGGCCCTCCTCGAGCGAAGCGAAGAGGAGCGACAGGGTCCGGGGCAGCGCCCCGGCCGCCGGAGGCATGTCCAGGTATAGAAATGCAGTTTTATTTTGTGTGGCCAGCGCAGCGTGGAGCTACTGCTTCAGGGAGCGGCCGATCTCGAGCATGGCGGCTTCGTCGCCGTTGGCGAGACTGGGCTCGCGGAGGACGGCGGACACGCACTGCCAGGGGTCTCTGCTGCCGCCCCAGGCTAGGACCTCGCGGCGGAAGTGCTCGCCGGCCTCGCGCGAGGTGGGGTCGTTGACGAACAGTTTCTGCCAGATTCGGTCAGCAATGGCCCGGTCGAAGAGGTAGCAGTAGTAGTTCGCACCGTAGCTGAACAGGTGACCGAACTGGGCTGGCCATTTCGAGTCGGGATGAGCCTCAAACAGACCTCGCGACTTCTCTAGTTCGAAGTAGATGGCGTTGGGGTCGAAGGCGGGGGATATGGCCAGTTCGGAATGCAGTTGCTGGTCGAGAATGGAGATGAGTATTTGGTGGTATGTCTCCGTGTGGTCGAAAGACGACTGGAGGCTGAGCTGGGAGTTAAAGGCCGACATTGGCAGCGGCTCGTCGGTAACGTGGTGTCGAGCAAACAGTTTCATGACTTCGGGCGAAGCAGCAAACCGCTCCATGAGAACAGACGGCAGCTCGACGAAGTCAGTAGCGCATCGCGTACCAGACACGTTGTGAAGACTCGTTCTGCCCAGCATCGAGTGAATAGCATGTCCCATTTCGTGGAACAGAGTCTGCACCTCATTGTAGGATAATAAGCATTTCGACAGAGCAGGGTCTTTGACGAAATCACACACCAGAGCAATGATAGGAAGCTGATAGCATTTGTCATTGCTGTCTCGTATGGTGGAGCTATCAGGCTCGTAGTACGTCGGCTCATTAGCAGTGATTTCACGAGAACACTGCACAGTGAAATGTGCTGGGTGAGGAGACTTGCCGTCTCGCTGGAACAAGTCACAGTAGATCACTCCGATCTTGCCTTCGGTTTCTGAGACGACGTCGAGCCGTCGCACCTCGTCGTCCCACACCTCGCCAGGCTTGGTCTCTATCGGCACAAAGGAAATGCCGTATATTTTTGTGAACAACCGTGACAGGCCTTGCATGACAGTTCCGAGCGAGAAATAGGCGGAAATAAAATCTGACGACTTGCTCTTCGACCGTTTGGAGTGGGTATGTTTAGCTGCGTAGTAGTCTCTATCCCAGGATTTTAGTAGTGTTTCATGCAGCAGGGTGCCCTTTTCCTCGCTCTTGAGAGTCTTCAGATCAAGAAGCTCGCTATTCGCGTTCGGCTTTGTCTGCTGGGCAAGCTCATTCAAGAAGCGCTGTACGTTTATAGGCGTTTTGGCCATTTTGTCCTTGAGCTCGTACTCAGCAAAACTGCTACAGCCCATCATGCGAGCTAGTTCAGCTCGAGTGCTGAGGAACTCGGTCAATAGTCCGACTTGCTCGTCTGTGGCAGACCGTTGAGCAAGCCATATGTCACGGCGGGTGTTTTCGTTCGAAACGGTTTGCAGTGCCATGTCAGCCACTGGGCCGTATGTAGGAATCTTGTACCTGCCGCCAAACGATCTTAGCCGATTAGCAAGAACAGGGTCAAGCCCCCATACCTGGGATTTGGAGAAGGTCAGAAAGTGTTTTGCCGGGCCGATATTGTTGAGGAACTGCTGGCCAAGGATCGAAACTTTACTTGACAGACGGATGAACTTTTCTCGGTCTTCTGGAGCGAGGTTGACACCAGACTTTTTGAAGTCGGCCAGAAGAATCTCGCCCACCGTGATCTCTTCACTTGACAATCCACTTCTAATGTCGTCATTAGTGAGCACCTTGTCGAGAATGTCGTGCAATTCTACACTGGTATTGAGCATGTTCATATAATCGTACATGAGCTCATGACACTCCTGAGCCACGCTGACGAACTCCTTGTTGGGATGGGAAATTCGCACAAACGCAACCATGTCAATGACTTTACAGATGACGTCGCTCAGAATATCGAAATTACGGATCGCGTCGTGCAGAGCCTTGGGGTCGTCTCCCGCGTTGATAATCTTCAGAGTGAGCTCCTGGGCCTGGCGCAACGACTCCTGGGTGAACTCGGCCATGCCCTGTGGCGTTGTCAGATACCTGTTTTCAAACAGCCCAGTAGGCTGCAGAGCCGAGCTATGACCAGGAGCAAAGTCCTTTTTCCAGAACTCCACCGAGTCAAACACATCTCGTATGCTTTGGTCCGTAGCGCTAGAAGTTGCCCCCACGGTCGACAAGCCTCTTCTCCATCCATCTCCAGCGATCAATCTACGCCTCGTGCATCTCAGCGTACCAGTCTTTTCGCTACTTTCAATACTTCCAGCACTGCCAGCGCTTCCAGTAGCAACGAGATGATCTCGGTTCGAGAAGCGCTGAGACGGCCTGGCGAGCGGTTGCCCCCAAGCCGAGAACAATCTGACGAAAAGTGACCTTGAGGCCCGAGCACGCTGCCGGAGCGGCGCCGACCGCGACATCAACGCGGACCTGCTCAACATGGCCAAGATCCAAAACACCAAGCAACGGCAACCAGACCTCTATAACCGGTCCAGGCAAACCAGTGCGCTTTCAGATCAGATCAGATCAGATCACAAGATCCGCGGTTTCCAGCATTGCGACCACCGCTCGGCCATTCAGCGATCCGAGTGAAATATTCCCCTACCGAGGTTCACCACCCGCCGGCCCACCCACGGCCCCCTCGCATCTTCGCGACATGGCGTCGTTATCTCGCATCCCCGGCGAAGCCTCCTGACGTGGGGGTCCTGCGTGTGTGCCTCGGGCGGAGTGGCCCTCCTCGAGCGCAGCGAAGAGGAGCAGGCGAGGGGGACGTGCCTCCGGCGGCCGGGGCGCTGCCCCGGACCCCGCTGTGCTCGCTACGCGAGCGTTAGTCCCTGTGCCTTTCCCAGTCCAGGCGGACTGGCTCTCCTCGAGCGCAGCGAAGAGGAACCACGGGGTTTGGGGCAGAGCCCCAACCGCCGGAGGCGCACCGCCTCGGAACCAGGGGCGGAGGCAGAACGGGGAGCGAGAGCGAGAGCGAGAGCGAGTGTGCGAATAGAGGTTCATTAATAAAATAGATATAAAAGCAGAGCAAGCATCATGGCGGTGTACAACAAGCGATAGGGATCTGTATGCCTTAAGTTATATAGAGAGAACAGGAAAACAAAGATCTAACGGGAGTGGGTGGGTGCGGTGCGAGGTGGGAGGAGGCAGGAGAGCCTGGGGCTTACTCCTTTTGAACCTGCTTGACAATGTCAGCCTCAGGGATGGAGCCGAGAATGGTCTCGGCGATGATGCCGGTAACCAGGTAGGGGTCAATGTTGGAGGCAGGACGACGGTCCTCGAAGTAGCCGAAGCCCTCCTTGGCCACGGATCTGGGGATACGGACCGAGGCACCTCTGTTGGCAACGCCCGACGAGAAGTTGGCCACCGAGGCGGTCTCGTGGCGGCCCGTCAGACGGAGGTCGTTGTCCTCACCGTACACGGCAATGTGTTCCTTGTGGCGCTTGGACAGCTTCTCAATGGCCTCCTCGATGTGCTTCATGCCACCGGGCTGTCTCATAGCCTCGGTGGAGACGTTGGTGTGGCAGCCAGCACCGTTCCAGTCTCCCTGAAGAGGCTTGGGGTGGAAAGAGATCTTGACACCGAAGTCCTCGGCAACACGGGTCAGCAAGTATCTGGCAACAGTGAGCTCATCACCCATGCTGATACCACCACAAGGACCGACCTGGAACTCCCATTGAGAGGGCATGACCTCAGCGTTGATACCGGAAATGGTCACACCAGCATACAGACAGGCACGGTAGTGGGCCTCGACAATGTCACGGCAGTAGACCTTACCAGTACCAACACCACAGTAGTAAGGACCCTGAGGACCAGGGAAACCGCCCTTGGGCCAGCCATAGACATTGTCGTATTGGTCAAACAGAGTGTACTCCTGCTCGATACCGAACCAGATCTTCGAGTCCTTGTGAGCCTCCATGAGCTTGGCACACTCGTGACGGTAGTTGGTCTTGTTAGGAGTGCCGTCATTGTTCCAGCACTCAGCAAGAACAATGATGTTGTCGCCCTTTCTAAAAGGATCCTTGTAGATAGCGACAGGGCGCAAATAAATATCAGAGTCATGACCAGGAGCCTGCTCGGTCGAAGAACCATCGAAGTTCCACTCGGGAAGGTCATCAATCGACTCAGGTGACTTGGTCAGAGTCTTACACTTGGAACGAATACCATTGGTACCATCGATCCAGATGTATTCGGCCAAGACAGCTCCGTTCTGAGGGAGGTCGAGGTACTTTTGCAAAGTAGCAGTGTTAGAAACAACAGTCGACATTTTAAAAAATTTATGAATGGAAGGACTTGATCTGAGGGAAATCCAACAGCCACTGACGTTGCTTGCTTGGTTGTGTGTTTGGGGGTGGTTTTAATAGAAAGATAATATACCTGATTACTCGAACCAAGTAGATATCTCTTCTAAAAAATTTAGGTGGGGGTTTTGTTTTTGGGTGCACGCTAGAAAGCCTGTGAAGAAGAAAAAGAAGAGGTCGAAAATAGGAAAATGGTCATGCTTTTATCAAGGAAAAATGTCCGACGCAATCTGTTACCGCACCACCGTTCCTTATAGTGATAAGCCCGCGTTGGGGGTTGGGACGGGCTGCGCGCTGATTGTGCCTGCCAGCTTATTACTATAGCGGCGCCGAAAATGAGTCTTTGCATCGCCACTTGCTTTTTCCAAATTAACCGGCTGTTTTTCGCTGGAGGGGTTTTATCGAGGCTCGGCGTGTGATTGGCCCCGGCTGCTCCCAAAGGAGGCCAAAGGAGGGGCCAATTACGCCCGGGCAGGGGTATGGTTCCTGTTTCAGTGGCTCAGCAACAGCTACTAAAAATTGCTTCCCAGCCGACTGGCTGCCTGGACTTGCTCGGTCAGGTTACCTGGAGCGAGGGGTGGGGTGAGTGGGATGGGGGGAGACGCCTCCGGCGGCCGGGGCGCTGCCCCGGACCCCGTGGCTCCTCGAGCGGAGCTCGAGGAGGGGCCCGAGCAGGAGCCGGGAAGGAGGTGGAGGAAAGCCGAGGGTTGCTGTATGAGGTCAGCGCGCAGGCCGAATTCAGCAGCCCGGTTTCTGCCTGGCTCGTCTCTCATCGAGGTACTGTGGGGGTTATGGTTAGCGTTCTGCTGCTTCTATGCGCCACACTTCTAATGTAAGTAAATGTAACAAAATGAAAGGCCCGCGCTCAGACAGGGAGTGCCTCCGGCGGCCGGGTTCTGTCATGGACCCGCTAAGCTCGCTTCACGAGCGACTCCCAGTGGCCCGGCAGAATGGCCCTCCTCAAGCGCAGCAAAGAGGAGCCACGGGGTTCCGGGACAGCGCCCCGGCCGCCAGAGGCGTCTCTCCCCCATCGCAGCCACACCAGCCGGCCCCACCCTCGGCTGCCGGGTCAGGAAGCACGATAACAGGCGACGCTGCTTTCGGCAACACCATCACAATAGAAACAGCTAGTTTGGGAGTAGTGCCCCTCATCGCCGGCTAAAGGCCCGAAGCTCTGAGCGCTCAGTCTGCCAGCCGATGCCGGCTGAACTCTGGGTAAGTGGCCCGCGGTTCCTGGCCCGCGGTCTTACGTTGGTCACTAGCCAGGCGATGGGGCTATAGTTTCATGTGAAGCCGGCGCGCGTGCTGGCACTGGCATTGACATTGGCACTGGCTTATCGCGGCCAATGGATTTTACCTCTGAGACAGGTGTTGTGGCCGAGCTGGCCCCACCTGACCTCTGCTTATCTGTGTGCGTTTCGCCAGTTTCACTAGACGACCGGCCGCTTCGTCCCGGTCCACTGGCGGGCACACTCACCCCGTTAGAACAATGCTTCATTATCAGTCCACAACACTCACGAACCTGCACTGGCACGGTCTGCGCTGTCTGCACAACTCAATTTCCCCGTCTCAAGCGCATGCCTTATCACCAGCCTATCGTGGCCCGCCTTTTATAATCGTCCCCTCGCGTCTGCCAATATTATACTTTGCACATGTCAAGCTGATACTGCTGATCTGTCTGACGAGCTCCCGTCCGATAAGCCTGTCTGTCTGTGCAGCCCCTCCCGATATCTCTGTCCCCGAAGATTCCCCGCCGCCTCGGATAGGCTGCTGCCCTTGACCCCGCGGCTCTTCTTCCGAGCGTTCGAGGAGGGCGACTCCGCTTGAGATGGGGGCCGTGAAGCGACAGTGGAGCAATGCCTCCGGCGGCCTGGGCGCTGCCCCGGACCCCGTGGCTTCTCGAGCTCCGCTCGAGGAGGGCCAGTCCACTGGGGTCCTGGAAACGCGTCCTCGAAGCGAACCTAACGGGGTCCGGGTCAGCACCCCAGCCACGCCGGAGGCGAGGGGGACGTTGCCCCAGACCCCGCTGCTCCTCGAGCGCAGCTCGAGAAAGGCAACCCCGCCGGGAATTGGGGTTGTGAAGGGGAAATGAGGCAGGGTGTGTGAGGCTCGAACTGCGCTGCTCCTCGAGTGGGAGCTAGAGGACTGCTGCTTACTGGAAGTTGCGCTCGCGAAGCGAGCACAGCGGAGTCCGGGGCAGCGCCCCGGCCGCCGGAGGCATGGTCCCGGCCCGCGTAGCGGCGCTTATCAGTCCGTGGACGGGCGGCTATCTGCCGACGAGGAGTCTGAAACAGAAACAGAAAAGGCCGGGCTGGAACCGCTGTTGGCACCCCGTCTGACGGATCTGATCTCTTATCTGACGGACCAGATTGCCGATCGCCAGGTCGGGCTTATCCGTGCCGCCTATCAATGCTTATCTGTTTACGTCCTTATCTTGCAGATGTCACCGCTACGCTCTATGGTGATCCGTGCCACGAACACACTCGCAATGCGACAAACACTGTGGCCAGGACAGGGGCGGTACCGTGCTCTATCGGCTGCGCACCTCCGGCGGCCGGGGCGGTACCTGGTGCCCCGGACCCCGTTGTGCTCGCTTCGCGAGCAGGAGCGCGGGGGAGTGCCCTCCTTGAGCGAAGCTAAGAGGAGCAGTGGGATCCGGGCTCCGCCTCGGGCTGCCGGAGGCGCCTGGACTGGCGTGGGTGAGCGGGCCGGGCTGAAGCAGGAGCGAGGGCTCGAAGGGGAATACGAAGAATTGGGGGATGGACAGAGCGGGACGAGCGGATCGGGATGAGATGGGATTCGCATGGGCGCTGTGCCGGTGCAGGGACTGAAACAGAATTGCTACTTTAATTCGCGGGTCGTGGGATGGGCGGACCCGCGAGAGTAGCTCTGTCATCCTGTGTTGGCCAGTCGATATTTGGACATGGTCGTTTAATTGTTGGGGAGCACCAAAAGCAGCGTTGGAGCTGATTGAGACTGCTGGACGGTGGAGGATGCACATACCGGAGCGGGGGTCTGGGCCTGGCCGGATCCAGGACTATGGGGGGTCAACACCACACCGGCAGCAAGCGGGCCGGACCAGGCCAGACCCGCTAGCCCGCTTGCTGACCGGTCGTATTTCGAGTTCGGACATGAACTTCGGGGTGCGCAGTGATCCCGCTAAAAATCCCGCTAGCTAGCTAGCCAGTAAGTAACCCCGCCATCACGTACTCAATGCAACCACGCTAGCCACTTTCCTACACATCAGCCCACTCCTGCTCGTTGTACACCAGTTCCAGCATTTGCTAGCGCTAGCTCATTTCCCCC
>JAKTSR010000214.1:0-21624 GCA_030580325.1 Sugiyamaella sp. yHKS617 | reverse complement strand
GACTTTTACTTCGCAGCAATGCCTAAATCCGGCCTTCTTCGTTGTTCACAGATCTGTTATCCAGCAAATGGGTGTCTAGCGAGCACAATTCTAGAGAGTGAGTGTGGCTCCGGCATATCTTCGCGGACCCACACTCCTCGAGCTGCGCTCGAGGAGGCAGCCTCGTTCACTCATGGCAACTCAGGGAATACGGAGTGAATACAGCGCGTGTGAGGACTGTTTCCAGAGGGTCTCCCTTAACAGTCATTGCTATCTCCAAACATGTGATTAGGGTGACGGAGACATAATCAGTTCCCAGCAGCCGTCAGGCTATGATTGATTATATTATCCTAAAAGACCAATAAGGATCTGCACAAATGTCTCTTTGAACTGAGTAGAGAGAAACAGCGGGAAGATGAGATCTTTGTATACAAAGGGAGGTTGAGGAAGATAGGAGAATATTATCACAAGAAAAGAACGGGCTCATTTCATTTGATAGATGAAAGGTCCCCATCTCACCAATCTGCCGTCAGAAGGTCCTATTTCTAACTCTGGTGACATAACTGGTCGTAAGTACATTATTTCTCGACTGACTTATATTGTTGATGGCAGGCTGGCGTCAACGGTGTTCAAATATGGGATATGGGTTGTAATAGATGTTGGATAGGTTCGCAGCCCCAATCTTGGCAACGACTTGTCCGACAGCCAAGTGTTCTGACGTAGGCATCAGTTTCGTAGATAGGTCTTGTCCTCCCGCGCTTCATGTCAGCCGCATGTCGACATATCGATGCATTGGCCAGCTTTCCCCGTATGATGAAACAGTTGGATCTAACGGCAGAGTAAATGAAGTTACTAATACTAGCCAGCTGTTGAAGTAATCACGTCGCTGATCTCGAAGCACTAACGAGGGCCATAAAGCGGTTCCCTCTCTGCTGAACCAGAGAGAGGGTGTGTCGAAAGGAGCGTTGCGGAAAAGGTTTGCTCCTGGCTTCACAATGGTTCAGGTGCACCCTGTTATACTTCGCATGGCCATTATACTGGTGGCCCTGTTACTGTTATTTTTGGGAAATCTGTCATACTTGTATGGTTCACTTTATCGTAGCTCGACGCGATTCTATCGATTCAAGTTGTTGGCGGTGAATTTAGACGACGGCGTAATTGCTGAGAGCCTGTTAGGCGCCTATGATATGTTGAAATCGCCAGAATTCCCTACTGTAGAATTTGTAAATGCCAGCGAATTCAACTCTTCTCCTGAGCTGATCGGGCAACAGGTTGTTGACGGTCACTACTGGGCCGCTGTGTACACCAGTGCAAATGCATCGAACGAGCTCATCGATGCCATTACGAATGGCGGGCAGGCTGCCTCAAGCTATAACATGTCGAGAGCCATAGTCTATGTGTGGGACGAAGTTCGATATCCTGTTTTCTCCGACTTAGTTATCTCCACTAGTATAACGAATCTTGTTGCTCAGTCAAGGATCGCATTCAACGATATATATGGCGCTAAAGGAATCAGTGTGCTGAAACAAGGTGATGATGCTGCGCTCAACGTGTTCCTGAACCCGATTGGCTCTACTTCAGAAAACCTCCAGCCCACAGTCCAAGGAGTTCGACTTTTTATGAATGGCTTGTCTATTGCTATGATGATTCTGCAGCAGTTTTTCATGGTTTTAGGGCCCAATGTAATGAGTCTCAGCTTGGGGGTGTACAAGAAGATGACTTGGCAGAAGCTGGCTCTTTGGAGGTTTGTGTTTGCAATTGTGTCTACCTTCCTGTGCGGTCTGACTATCGCGGGCTACTATTGGGCATATCGGGAGAACTGGGGTGTAAATGGCAATCAGTTTGTTCTAACCTGGATAACCATATGGCTTGCTACTCTGATCTTTCACCTCTTTTTATATGCAGTTACTTGCGTTCTGCCTGTGCCCTATATGCCCATAGTACTGGTCACATTTATTCATATTAATGTCGCCAGTACCATATCTCCATTCGATATAAACCCTGGATTCTATAGGTGGGCATACGCATTGCCTGGATATCAGGCCTATGTTATTCTTACGGATGTCTGGTCTGGTGGTCGTGTTCGGGCTCTGTATCGAGCACTTCCCATCCTTTTCGCGTGGTTAGTTGCATCAACCATTTCTTCTCTGTTCCTTCATCGCAGGATGTGCTTGAAGCTGGCTAAAGCTGGACCGTCGCATGAATCGGACGAGAAGTCCAAAACATAGATTATCATATTTGCATAGCACATTTGTTGTATTTAATTGTATTTTTAGTTGTATTTTTATCTATACTGGTGAGCACTCACGCATAGTTTGGCCCTTCCAGCTACACGCTCACAACTAATCTGATGATTAGATGTCACTAGGAGAGAGAAATAAATAAGCTGATTACATCAGTGGGAGATATTATTATAGAGAAAACAGTCATGGTAAACGACTGGCCGGTACTCATTAAACACCGTCTTTGCGACTACTTTTTTTGGGATGTGCGTCTGCCAGACTCTTCTGGTACCATTCTACTTGGGCATGCCGTTCGCCAGCTCGTTCTTTCAGCAACAGTGATTCGGTCTTGATCTCGTTGATTGTATGCGAGATTTTCGCGAGGTGGTTCTCGAGTATCGTGTCCAATTCTGCCAGTCGTTCTGTGCTGATATCTCTAGCAATTGCGGATTTGATTTCAAAACGGCGGTTTTTACTATCCATCAGTCCAACACAGACCTCGCTGTATATACAGTCGATGAGGAACTTTTCAATCCCGGGCTCTGGCAATTCAATTTGCCGGGCAATTGTGTCGAATTCAAGCACATTCGCTGGAGCGGCCAGAGTCGCAAGAGACAACTGCTTAAGCTTATTGGCTTGTATGGGTGTTAATTTTGGCAGGTTCCCAGCGTTTGAAGCATAATCAGACCAGGTTCCATGAACAAATATCTCCAGAAGAGAAAGATGCTTGACAACAGAGTCGTCTCCCTTTAGGCTCGGGGTCGACTCTACCCGAGCTCGGACAATGTCGTAGAATTCGCCAAGAGCATACACTCCAGGGAGGGCCAGACATCTATTGATCAGATCGACCACGATAGTCGGGCTAATGCTACTGCCACTTGCACGGTATAGTGACAGTAATTGCTCCATTATACTCTTTGGCGCCACCCTGATATCCGTCCTAGTTCAGTGTTGGCGGATAATGTTTGAATTGAGGCAATTGAGAGCTGTCAAGGTCAGGTATCATATCCATTATGGCGCATGCTGATCATTTACAGAGGATCAAGTCGCGATACAGAGATATGCCTATGCCTGCAAAACCAGCCTACGAACATGAGTCAAGAGTGGGGGGTTAAGGCTTGTACAAATACATATATAAATCAAGCCATTAAATGACGGACAGTTCGCGAGTGTTTTTCGATGTTGATTCACGCATTACCTCCAGTCGGATAATTGTAGAACTTTACCATGACAAAGCCCCGAAAGCTGCTGCAAAGTGAGTGATTAAGACCCCCCTGAGCCTCAAGCATAGAACTAACAACTATAGCTTCAAAGCACTCTGTACTGGAGAGAAAGGTGTTGACCCAAACACAGGCGCCGAATTGTGCTACGCAGGGAGCTTGGTGCATCGGATAGTTGCGCCAGAGTTTTTGGTACAGTTCGGAGACATCACTGCTGGTGATGGCACTGGCGGTGCATCAATCTATGGCCAGCCGTTTGAAGATGAGAGCCTTGGCTGGTGCTCGCTGGACGAGCCAGGATATGTGTGCATGGCCAATATCAGTCCTAACACGAACACCAGTCAGTTTTTTGTGACTGTAAGAGCCGTCATGCCTCTGGCGGCTGGGGCGCCGCTCCAGACCCCGCTGCTTGTCTCGCTGCACTCGAGTCGGGGTTGTCCGATACTCTAGAGCTGCTCCGGCGTCCAGAGGCTGGACCTGTTGAGAAGAAAAGTCTAACTAGTATTTAGTTGTGCCCTACACCGTGGTTGAAAAATGAATACACTGTGTTCGGAAGAGTTGTGCGTGGGTTGGAATCTCTGATCGAGCTGGAGAATATCGTCGTGGATGAAAACGATAGTCCCATAGAAGGCGAAAGTGTGGTAATCTCACGATGTGGAACACTGGAATTTAGGCCAAGAATCTCAAAGGTGACGGTTGCTGAGATCAGCTTGACTGAGAACTCAACCTTGCCCGGCGGAACTGAGAACGATGAAACGAATAAGTCAGGAACTGGGTCTCGGATTTACTCGCCCTCGAAATCCAGGTCAAGGTCAAAATCACCAAGGAGCTATAGCAGAGATCAAATTAGATTCCGGCATAATGAAAATGATACCAGTGACCGTTGGCGAGAAAGTCAGGTTTATGGCCATCTTTTTCGCGGCCGTGATTACCGGTCGGGTGGAAACTCTCGAGGTGAGAATCGGTCAACGAATGATAGAATCCGTGGTTCTTCAACTGGCGAAAATGACAAGTCGGAGCAACCGCCCTCGAGCAGTGGACTGATCTTGAAAGGACGAGGAGCAATGAAATTTAGAGAAGGCAAATACGGCCGAAATTCGAAAGCTAACGAAGGCCGGCTTATATAATACGCCTAATTGGTGTGGTACTTATTTATTTATTTGTGTTTTGCTGTCATATATTGGCTCATATATTGGTTCATATATTGGTACCTATATATATTATGACGAAAAATCATGTGTTCCCTATTTACATTTGATAGAAATCGCTTTTCTTTGAGAATGCTAAAGGAGCTTTCCGTTTATATATTCACGTATGTATATATTTTTCGGAACCTAGAACTGCATGGACGTTCGTGCGTTTGCTCTTCGGGAGGGGTGAGTAAAGCAAGGAAAGGGATATCACAGATAATAGCTTCTCGTCCCATTGAGATCATGTATGCACCGATCAGCGTAGCTTATTATATATGTTCTGCAGGTGGGCTATATGTATATGCCTGAGCTTCATTTTACAATTGGACCCGTCTTATTGTCTCTCACCGGTCATTCAGTGCCGAGACCATAAGCCTAAGTTATGTGAAGAGCACCAACTGGAACCATCTCGCGCTATATCCAGCTGTAACTCAAATCAGTCTGAGCAAAATTCTGCAACCGGCTGTATGCCCTGGACACCTTACAGGTAAGAAGACATGTATAGAGTACATCACGAGATCACCACGTGCCCTATCTCTAATAGCCTTTCAGCTCAAATACCAATTTAGTAGTTCGTGTTGTATACGGATCCGTCTAGCCACACTCCATCTTTCTCCCCACATTCTGCAAGAAGAACGTTGTTCCGCTCGTTCAAACCATTGACTGCAAGATAGCCGTACCACGGGGAAAAGGTTAGGAAACTGCAAATATCATCTTAGATCCTAAAAACCTCGTGCAGGAATACAATCAATATTTTTGTCTGTTGTAATTTCTAGCCAGTGGAGGGAGTGATATCGAGAAGTAGAGGATCAGGGTTGATTCTTAAACCAGTTCATTAGTTTGCATTTGGAGAAGTCTGTCTGAGAGAGACAGTCAATCGCCTGTCACATTATGGTTGGTGGTACTGAGATAAAAATATAAGTTATCAGTGCGCAGAGAGAAGCTTGTCTATCTATACTTAATAGCTGACTTCAAGTTTCTCAATTTTTTTAGCTACTTGGGCTCTTTTATATTTCGACTCGTTACACTTTAGCAAGCTATTCTAAGGAAATACTGAAAATCGAATCAGGCCCTTAACATCACATTATAATATTGCACGAGAATGGCACCTTTGCTTAGAACCAAAACCTTTACTGGATGTTGGACTTGTAGAACGAGAAAAATTAAGTGTGATCTCCAAAGACCCCATTGTAACCGATGTATAAAGTCAAATATCGAGTGCGAAGGCTATACCATTAAGCTGAGATGGTCGACTAGCAAGGATGAAGATGAAGATAGTGAGAACGTCCAGCGTCGGAATGTCGGTAAGTATCGGTTCACTAAAGGAACTGTTATTCCTGTTGTGAGGAGTGTGGTTGAGTCTGAGACTAGACTCAAGTCAAGTCCCGGATTTATCCGGGACTTACTCCGGGACTTATATACGGCAGACTTTGACTAACGGCAGTAGACTTTGTCGACTACCCGAAACATATGATTTACGATACATACGATGAAATGGACTCTGTGCTTGCAAAACTGCACTCTCCGACGTTCTCGTCTGATGAGACTGTGGTCCTGGGCCCGTTCGGTGTGTTTGAAGGTGTCAAAAATGGCAGAACTCGTAGAGGTCGCAAGAGAGACACCCTTGAGCGGTCTGCTAGTGACCGAGCCATACAGAGACAGAAGCTCGACGAGGGAGAAAATGATCTAGAACAAGCATTAGGTACCAATCAATCCCCTAGAAGATTTGGTTCGGCCAATATTGAGAGTTCTGGTAGTACACCTTCTAATAACGCTGCTTTAGTGAGCAATCTGAACCTGGAAGATGATATCGCTCTGCTGACTGGCACTGCTGCTTCCCTAGTTGTTGCTGGAGACGCAGCTCTGAGGAAGGCACAATCGAAGGAGAAAATCGCTGAATTAGCTGCTCCTACTCAGTTTGAAGATTCACCTGCGGATAGCGCCGGTGACAGCGTTATAGATACTCTGAATCTGTCGAATGT
Organism: Sugiyamaella sp. yHKS617; assembly: GCA_030580325.1. NCBI lineage: Eukaryota > Fungi > Ascomycota > Dipodascomycetes > Dipodascales > Trichomonascaceae > Sugiyamaella > Sugiyamaella sp. yHKS617. The sequence goes on along the minus strand of JAKTSR010000214.1, from coordinate 15,031 downwards.
TTCACGTGCTGTGGGAGGACCACAGGACCATGATCCAATAGTACCTTATATTCCTAGTGAGAAGGCGGAATATGAAGCATTGCATGAAGAGCTAAGTACATTGCTGGCTTTTCCAAACGATGATATATTCACTTCTGGATATTTCGACATTCCGTGCGATTTCGAAGAAGTTGATGATTTCCTTTATAGGAGCAGAAGGTCTGCTAGCGGAGCAGAGGATATACAGGAAGGGTCTGATGTTAAAGATCGAGAAGCTGCACCTGCTGATACTGCACCGATCACTCTCGATGGTAGTTCAATTGAACAACAGTTGCAGCAGCTGCATTCTACAATTCCTAATTTGTCCAGCAAAGCCAACGGTACTAACACCGGTCATTCAGGAAGCGTATCTGCACCAAGTCATAGGACCCCTGCTAATATGTCACAAGCTCCGCTCTTATTCATTGCCGCTAGCAATGTGCCACTGAATCACCAGGGCCAATTAGAGCATGTTTTACCCGAAACGCCCGATACAAGCTTGCCCAAGGGGCCATTATTTGCATTTTCTCCCCAGGCCCAGTATCTTCTCGACTACTATGACCACAATGTTATCAAGATCATGACAGTTGTAGCTCACCCAAAAAATCCATGGAGGACTATATACTTGCCCAGAGCATACAGTGCTATTGGCGATATCATAGGCAAAGGGCAGACAAGTGCCGCTCGTAATGCACTTCTGCATGCTTTATTGGCTGTCAGCGCCTTCCACATACAACGAAAGTTCAGCGCCGAATCCGATGCTCGACAACATTATCTTAGTCTTGGACTTCGTCTGAAGAGTGAGGCTTATAAGTGGCTCAGCAAGTGTTTAGTAGACGATTTGATGACGCAGAAGTACAAGGATGTCGTCACTGCTGTCTTGTCAATGGTAACAATTGATGTTATCTGGGGAGGAATGGCAGATTGTCAGATCCATCTTGCTGCCTGTCAGAGTATAGTTCGTCTGCGACACAAGACGAGGAAACTAGCTTCTCGTAAAGCACTGATCTTACAGCGGATATCCGGCTTCTTGACGTTGTTACAACGAGCAACAGTGGTAGACCCTGACAGTGTATTTGGATTTGCTGATGATGAGGATGAAGATGATAAGTATAACGATGAATGGATGGAGCTGAAGCTAGAAGATCTCGAGATGACTCAGCGACCTGGAAGCAGCGTTTCGAATACAGCAATAACTTCACCAGTTCAGTCGCATTCGAGTCTCTCGTATATGAGAGATCCCTCTCAGTTCCAAGAGTACTGGCACCAGTACAGCAATATAAATGCCCAGTCGCTTTCGGACGAATTCTATGCCAAGGAATTGGTGTCAACCCAATCACTATATGGAATACCAGACTCTCTCATTCTCCTCTTCCACGAAGCATGTAAACAGTCCCGGCAGGGACTGTACTATCGCAGTAAGAACGAGCCATTTCCACACTTGCTTACGTACAAGTGTAAGGAGCTTGAATCGGCTCTAGTTATCTGGCAGGCACGTTACGACATTAATAAGACGACCAATTTTACTGGTCAGGTCAAGGAGGCACTCAATCACCACACATTGGCTTTTCATCAGGCTTTAATCATCTACCATTACCGACTTGCCCGAGATGTGAATCCATCTGCTCTGAGGTCCCATATTCTGACGGTCCTTGAGCACCTTGAGAAAATGCATCAAATAAACATGGCCCATCCCGAGCCGCTGATAATTCCTCTCCTCTTCTCGGTGTTCATAGCAGCGTGTGAGACTACCGACCCTTCTGACATGGCCCGGTTCAACGCTATTTTAGACAGGATGACGGTCGAGGGGCTTGGTACGTACTACACGGCACTCAAAGTCATTGCCGAAGTATGGAAACGCCGTCAGGCCCAGGCTCCTAACGCCGAATGGTGGTCAATCCTCCGCGAATGGAGAGCAAACATCATGCTTAGTTGATCTGTTTTCTGTATAATCTATTTATATTTATTCTAGTTATTCTCATCATGTTCATTTTTTCAGATCGAATAGGATGCCCCCTCCGTTGCAAGGTCCTCTGAACAGGCCGAGGCACGAAATCCGCAGGTTGGCGAAGCAAACACTTGGATATAGCATCGCCCAAACACCAGGACCCGGGGTGATGTATGTCAGAAGAAACGGTTGTCGGCGGGCCCGGATCAGGTTCAGGGCTCATGCATGGGATGTTGAGTCGTAATCATGTCGATCGATCCATGACTCAAGTGGTTGAGCTGCAGCGCAGATTTTGACGCTGACTAGGAGTCATATTTAAATGTATGCATTGCATATAAAGTGACCATTTTTTCCTCCATTTCCGAAGAGTTCCTTGTCTGGGTGGCTTGGATTACTTTTTTGCTATGGAGTCTTCTACGAAATCTATTACGAGCGAAGATGTCGCAGTTTTCGAGAATAAGGTGCAGACGTACCAAACTGTATCTGGACAGGACGAGATTCCAGAGTTCAGCGAGCTCGAGCAGAAACGACTGGATAAAATCTACAGGAAAATTGACTTTCGTATATTACCTGCTCTATTCACTTTATATTTCTTGACTTCATTTGCCGATTCAGCTTACGGTGTAGCACTTACAATGAATATGGAACAGGGTCACTCTGTCATCCAAGCTCTTAAGCTTACTCCAAACGATGTGTCCTTGGCTACAGCATTGAACTTTGTGGGATTTATTGTTTTCGATGTTCCAATGAATCTAGTCATGACTCGAGTAGCCCCTCAAGCATGGATGTCTCGAATTGTCATTTCAGTTGGTCTGGTGTACGCTTGTTTCCCTGCCATTACCTCTGCTAGCGGACTTACCGCTGCTCGTTTCTTTGCTGGAAGCTGTGTTGCCGGCTGCTGGCCCGGAATGGCATATTTTATTTCGCTGTGGTATCCCAATCGTCGAAAGGCCCGTAGAATCGGCTACTACTTCACTGCTGCCCAGTTGTCTGCTGCAGTGGCTGGACTGGTTTCCGCGGGATTTCAAAAAATGGATGGAATGAGAGGGCTTTTCGGATACCAATGGATGTTTTTAGTCTATGGAGTAGTCACTGTGTGTGTTGGTATTTCTCTTAACTGGTGGTTGCCAGGAAGGCCGCTGGCATTTGGAAACGAGGATGGCCGTTTTAAGAACAGAGTTCTGAAATTCTTGACAGCGGCTATCAAAGACGGGTCTACAATCCTTACAGAGGAGGAACGTGAACTTCATGCGAGGGACATGGCTGCTAGTTACAGCAAGCCTCCAGTATGGGGTCTGTCTGAGTTGTGGAAGGTTTTCAAAGATATTCGAATCTGGCCCTTGATCATGATGTATTTCGGTGTAGTTGGTGCCGGATACGGACTGGCCGTGTTCGCATCCACCATCATTAACAACATCAACCCCAATCTCTCTTCGATTGACCTCTCATTATTAGTTGCACCGATTTGGCTGTTTGATCTTGCTGCCATTCTTCTCATCACCCCTTTTTCCGACAAGTACTCAAGACATCGTGGAATTGTGTTCTCATTCGCAACACTTATTATCATTACGGGTCTATTGGTGACTACATATGCTCCGGGTCCTTGGAGCAGATATGGTGGCTTGCTGATATCTGGTTTTGGACTTGGACCTACTGTACCAATTTGTATGACCTGGGCGGCGGAGATTTTTGGTCCCCGTCACGGAGATTTAGGAACCGCTGCTTCTGCTGCACTTGTGTCAGGTTTGGGCAACCTAGGATCTGTAACTACTTGTTACGCTCTTTACTCAGGTTGGCCCGCTGATGCTGCTCGAGGATATCGCGACAGTAATATGGTCATGGTCGCGATATTAGGTGTGAGCATCATCGCCGCTGGCGCATGTACCGCTGTCAGATGGGCCCTTGGAGACCTAAAAAAAGCGAGCGCCACGAACTCTCAGTCGGCTTAGCTCTGGTAGACATAGACATTCAATGATATTTATGTTCCTACATTAGTTAAAAGTACATCCAGCCTCGGGCTAATAAATAGGGCTGTCTCTGACTCAAGATATGCTCTAGAAAAATAAAGTGGTTGAAACTAAACAGTAGGAACAGGGGTGAGAACACCATCCTTCTGGGCTGACTCAATGGCAGCAGCAATGACAGCAAAGTGGTGGAAAGCCTTAGCTGGTGTGACCTTCAACAGCGACTTATCCTTGGCCTTGACAGCTTCAGCGAAGTTAGAAAACTCGCTGTAAACACCATTGATCTCATCAGGCTCGACAGTGAAAGTCTCCGACTCAGCAGACTTGCCATCGTCGCCCTGACGGAGAACGATAGTAGCAGCTTGACCAGGACGTGACTCGAAAACGAGAGAACCCTTGGTGCCGAAAATAGTGAAACGAGTGACCTTCTCAGTAGCGCCGAAGTATGAGCCATAGACAAAAGTTCCGAATTTACCGGACTTAAGATTGAAAAACGAGTTCAAGGTGTCAACATCGCCGGAAACTTCACGAAGTTGGGTAGTTCTTCCTGTGACGGACTCGACTTCGCCCAACACTTCAGTGAGAACCGCCAGCTGGTGGACGCCACCGTCACTGAGATAACCTCCAACATGCTCAGGCTTCTGTCTCCAGCCAGTAGCGTGATACTTTGAAGGAGTATAAGGACCTGTGCTTTGGTACAGAAAGGTAACAGTCTCGCCAATCTTTGGTAGGAGTTCCTTCAATTTGGCAACACTATTGTGATAGACGAAGTTTTCCAGAATGAAAACAGGTATATCGGTGGAATTGGCGAGTTTCACGATCTCTCTAGCGTCAGCCACATTGGAAGAGATAGGTTTTTCAATCGCAATGGGCTTCTTAGCAGCAATTGCCTTCTCAATGATAGACTTATTAAACTGCACAGGGACAAGTACATCGACCGCCTCAATCTCAGGGTCATCGATGATCTTGTCGAGGTCATCAAATACTCTGTCTTGGGGGATGTTGGCCGATTCAGCGAATGCCTCAGCCTTGGACTTGGTACGGTTATAAGCACCGTTGAGCTTCAGGCCGCTGATCTTCTGAATAGCTGGTAGATGCGAATCCGAAGCGAAAATCTGGCGGATCACGTTAGAACGGGTTGGTCATATTTTTGTCAGGCCAAGGGAGCATTCAAGCTGTAAGCAACAAACGACTCATTTTCTCGATGGCACGTGGCCGATGTAACCATTTCACAACAGCAGCACTCCCCTTAAGTTGTACTTACACCAGTGCCGACAATTCCAAGTTTAATAGCCATTTTGTTTCCTTAAATCAATGTCAATTTGTTGAAGAATTTTGACTGCTCCAGAAGCATGCACACGTTAATTTATAGGCCGAAGCAGGGTGTGGGGACTTCAGTTTATCCGGAAACGCACTGCACTGTTCCGAGACGCGCATAGGTTGCGATCTCGAGACAGATCTCATCGCCTTAAGCCCCGCTTTTGACATTTCTTGCCAAGACCTTACGTAAGCTGTATGTCGACTGACGGGTGGTACTGTTCCGATACACGAGATTTTGTGTAACGTATTCTGGCAGACGGCTCATCTCTCCTCGCTGTTCTTGAGATGGCTAGGTTTTCATATCCGCCATGCAGGTGGTGAAATGATGTCATCACCTCATAAGGCGACTACGCCAGAACCACCATACGCTACGAACAGCACTCTGGTTTCAATTCAAAGTTGAAGAGCTATATAACATGGTAACTGTTTTCACATCATTACACATCATCAATATTCTTATGAGCGATTCTATAGACATGTTTCTATGTTTCTTCTCGGTCCTGCAAGTTTGAATATTGAGCAAGTGCGAAATAGCCTTTCACATCATGCGTATCTATTATTGGAATTTGGCCAGTCTCTTAATTGAAGGCAGGGTGGAGTGAAGGCGTAACGCCGTGATAGAACGACAGCGCATCACATCGTGTGATCAATGTACTATAATAGGCTAATTGGTACCGCTTCTACCGACATCTCTATAAGTTGCAATGAGTCTGGCTGATTCAGATATGGCAAACTGGATGCAGCAGTTGCCTGACAACGTATCACTGGCGAAAGTCGCTCTTCCAGGAACCCATAATAGTGCAGCCTGTTATCTCACGTTCCCGTCAGTGCAATGTCAAGGCTCTAGTGTGACAGAGCAACTGCTCCATGGAGTGAGGTTTCTTGATATTCGCGTAGCTGCCCCGTTTTTTGCTGGCTGTAGTTCTGACCCCGACGATTTGCAAATCATCCACGCAAGCTTCCCGGTGAAGGTCCCGTTTCCCGCTAGATTTCAGGATGCTCTTGTTGAAATATATTCGTTCTTGGAAGAGCACGCGTCAGAAACCGTCTTCGTGTCTATAAAGCCAGAGGGACCAACTAAATTTGAAGGAGATGTTTTCCCCGACCTTATTTGGGACAGGTATATCTCTCCTAGCCACTCGAGATGGTACTTGAACAACAAGATTCCCCGGGCAGGCGAGGCCAGGGGCAAAGCTGTGTTATTTAGGAGGTTCGGAGTATCTGACAATGAGCGCAAGCAGCAGTTCGGAATTGAAGCTGCCTGGTGGAAGTACAACACAGTCGAAGACGACCAAGGCTCGCTGGCAGTACAGGACTGGTGTGAAGTCATGGCGCCCGAAGATATCAGTAAGAAAAGGGAGTATATTTCGCAGCACCTCACACGTGCCAAAGACTACAATGCCACCGATACCAGCGAACCCAAACTGTTTCTCAACTACTGCTCAGGCTCGAACTTCTGGAACCCTCGGTGCTGGCCGTTGAGTGTGTCCACCGCCATTTCAACCTCAGACTTCCACACCCATCTCGGAGCAGGATGTGGAGTCGTCATCATCGACTACGCTGAGGCCAATGATTGGGCCACTGTTCGCAAGCTTGTCGAATCCAACCTAGGCAGGTGATATTATTGATCTAATAGAGAGATATACATATGTACCGAAATATATATCAAAAAATTTTGTGTGTAAAGCGGGGCTGGCGTGTCTCGACCTACGACTTAGGAGGAAAAGAAGCGAGCAGAATGGAGTCTGGGGCTGCAAATTCCGCTTCCCCGCACCAAGAAGCGATGGCAATATTGGGGGCGACGCCGATGGAAGAGATCGCTCGTGGCAGATAAGAAGGTCCGAGCAGAGCGATGAAGGTTGCCCCCAAACTCTGCATTGATTATGTACCCCGGAAATGCCCCCAAAATATGGGGGCAGCGGCAAAGTGGTGAAGCGGGGCACAATGCGAGGATCGACCCTTGTAGGTAGGTTATTTGCGCATTGCATCAGTTGGCATACCCCGACTGCATGCCACATCTCAGCAAAATCCTGTCCCGGATTAAGTCCGTTGGTAGAAAGGGATAATCTGCAGATACAACATGAAATATGGGTCAAGATGCTGCAATGTGGGGGAAATGAGGGGTCGGTTCTCAGGGGGTGTACAGAATCGAGTAACAGCTGGATTATCACGACCTTATTCATAGCTCAACAGTGAAATGACATTATCTTTTAAAAAAACCCATAAATACCATCGAATAGCAGTTGGAAAGTAGAATTTTTACAGACATAGTTAGATAAATCAAGCAAGATGTCAGCTGAAAAGGGTATGCCGGCTGTTGAGACAGTGGAGACTGTGGTGGCAGAAAGAGGCTATGAAACCGTCAAGGACATCCTTAACGACGTTCACGATGAAAATGTCGAGCTGTTCAGGCAATTGGACCCTCCTGTCACAGAGGAAGAGCATAGAAAACTGTTACGCAAGATAGACCTTCGTTTGCCGCCGTTCTTATTCATGTTATACATCTTCTGTTGGCTTGACAGAGCTAATTTGGGTAACATGTACTTGATGGACTTCAAGCAAGACATTGGCTTGAGTTCAAGCGCAGCCTCTTTTGCGGTAGCCATCATTTATATCGGCACCTTCACGGGTGATATGTTCACGAATCTGGGAATGAGATACTTTCCTCCTAGTAAATGGGTGTCCGGAGCCATGATCGTTTGGGCCTCCATCACATTACTCATGGCTGCCGTGAAGAACCCGGCAGGAATCTATGCTGCGAGACTATTTCTAGGTATTTTCGAAGCAGCTTTTACTTCGGGAGCACCATACATCTTTACCTTTTGGTTCACAAGAAAAGAATGGGGACGAAGAATCTCTCTGTATTTCGCGGCCACTCCTACAGCCGGCGCTTTTGGAGGTTGGATTGCCTACGGTATTCAGCACATTGAGACAGACAGACTCAAGAATTGGCAGATTCTGCTTATCTTGGAGGGATCATTGACGATGATAATGGCTGTTGTATCTCTTTACATGCTTCCAGACAGACCCCACAATACCAAGTGGCTGACACCCAGAGAGCGAGAAGTGGCCGAGTGGAGAATGCTGAAAGATGGTAACAAGACACATGGCCACTTTGGGTTCCGAGATGTTCTGCAAGGATTCAGGGACTGGAGACTCATGACAGGCATTGTGGTGTTCATGACCCAGAATCTTTCCATGTACACGCTGACCACGTTCACCCCTACGATTGTCAACTCGTTCGGATACACTACAGCCCGTTCCCAGCTCATGACCGCGCCACCCTACTGTGTCGGCATTGTGCTTGTTTTTGTTGTTGCCTATATCTCGGACAAATTGCAGAGAAGAGCGTCGCTGTTCGTAGTGAATACCGTTGTTGTGCTCATTGGGTATCTCATGCTGGCTCTCATTGACGTCGACAATACAAGCGCCAGATATGGAGCGCTCTTCCTGATCATCCCTGGAATCGTCAGTGGCGTCGTTCTTTCTATCGGAAACATCACCGATAATTGTTGTGGTGATTTGAAGAAAGCTATTGCTGCCGGCCTGTTCCAGGCTATGGGCTCGTTCATGGGCATTGCCAGTGGATACATGCTTCCAGCGACGGCTGCACCGAAGTACACTGCCGGCTTCTGGGCGCTGTTCGGAGTCACCCTGTTTGGCGGACTGGTGGCCCTCTTCCAGGCTATATATTACACGAGGGTCAATGCGGAGCGTGATAGACAGTTCGGCAAGGTCCCTGAGGGCGAGATCATCGACTTCTCGGTCCTCGGCGAGAAGCATCCATTCTGGCGATACACCCCCTAGACCGCTCGTTCACCTGCTTTATACTTGTTTTAGAAGTAAATCGTATGTTTTTTGTTTGGCCGTCGTCTCCGCTTCACTGGGCACGCCTCCGGCGACTGGGGCGCTGCCCCAGACCCCGCTGGTCCTCTCGCTCCGCTCGAGTCGAACCCCAGCAGCTGGGGTCAACGGACACGGCCCAGACCCATAAGTGGGGTACAGGGCGAGCAAAACCGTGAGATTATGCATGTGGACGAGATATAACGCAGCTCAGAAGCAGCTGGAGAAGCTGTAGACACAGTGGTTGCCGTCGGGGACCGTAGGAGATAGAGCAGTTTGTCACGATTATTTTACTACCTCAGCTTATAGTTTTCGCGGGAATCTGCCTGGTTGTCGTTGTTGTTGTGAATAGCTGGCGTTGGGTTGTTTCGTATTTGTTGCATCTGATAAGACCCGACCCGGTGTCACTGCCCCCACAAGCCATTGTAGACTCTACGCCGTCAGCTCGCAGCACTGGGTACTCACAGACTCGTACAAGACGGTGGAGCGGGTTGTTGCAGGATCTGAGCTCCGACTCTCACCGTAGCGTCAGAGAAAGAGGATCGATTGGTGAACAGGGTGACCGACCACGGCTTTCAAGTCAAGACAGTCTGCTAGATCTGGACCGTGATACAAGTAACAGCATTCTTTCGTGGACAAGTCAGGAATCACAGCAGGACTCAGACTCCAGACCAGCATCTGGCCAGTACTGGAATCCTAGAAGGAGATTGGTGAGACTTAGAGATAGAGACAACAGAGACGGCAGAGACGAGCGCAGTCAAAGCACCACGGCAAGCGCATCTGCCAGTCCTGCAAGTGCCGTTGGAAGTACCATTGCAAGCACTGAAAGTAGTACTGGAAACATTCCAGGTAACACTTCAGGTAACACCCCTGGTAGCACGTCTCGGCAATATCTCGAGTATCTGCTAACTCTCATACACACGTCGAGATCGTCTGCAACATCGCGTGAGGTCACAGATCTGAGCACGCTATTTGAGACGTTCCTTTCATCGCTTGATTGGGATCAATCTTCGGCAGTTATCACCGAGCGAGCAAGAGTCTTTCTATTTAGGCCAGTTGCGCAACTACTGGTAGAACGAGACATTCCTATTGCCACTATCCACGTGGGTTCTGTTACGTTCACTCACGACCGGTACCTATTATTCAGTATCCCGTACGACCAGCTCTCTCCAGAACAGAAAGAGGGCGAGATTGTTGCTGAACTCAGTCGACTGCTTCATTTCAGAGTTGTCGAGAGGCGATTATCAGTCCGTCCCGGAAGTCTCATCGAACGAGCTGGTCGTGATTTTTCAGCCACCGCTTCGTCATTGTCCTCAACTCCGCCGCCATCGTTATCTTCGCAACAAGCAGCAAGTGGCACCACCGTTTCATACCCTTCGGCTTTAGGACTGCGGGCATTTTTCACTGAACTCGAGGCACGCAACGTTGCTAGAACCCAGATCTTGGGCATGCAACCAGGACGAAATCCACAGAGGGAACAAGCAGAGTCACAGTTACAAGCGCTTATCCAGGCACAAGTTCGAGCAGCCCTACGCACTCGCGAACAGTCTGACGCACGACTTGCGCAATTGCCAGCGAGAGGAGGATTGGGAACGTCGGTCGAGGCCAGTGCGTTAAGATTTCTAGCGGGTCAGACATCATCTCAGGAAGAGAGCGAAACGCCACAAGTACCAGCATCACCACCATCGAGATCTGTACCGCCTATTCTACCTCTCCCCGTTGCGTCATCTATTATCGGACCAGGTGCTAATCCAGTCAATATTGAACATTCACTGCGAAGAAGAAGCACTTTCGAAGAAGTAGGAAGACGACTGAGACGAAATCTGGAACAGCGCCATCTGGAACGAAGAGCTGAGGTCCTACCTATGGAGATCCCTACAATGGCCACTCCTACTCCTAGAAAGGAATACTCGAAAGAGCAATGGGAGGCCAGGCTGGCGGAAACATCGATATCCAAAACTGATTTGAATTACATGATTTTAAACTATCTAGTGGTCGAGGGGTACCAGTCGGCAGCCATAAAGTTCGCCCATGAGGCAGGACTGCTGTCGGCGAATGTCATTGTGAACGGATCTATCAAGGACAGAATGGTCATCAAGTCACTGATTCATTCTGGTAAAATCCAGGATGCAATTGAAAAAATAAACGACACCGACCCCGAACTTCTCGACACCAATGCGTCGCTGCATTTCTCTCTGCTGAGATTACAACTAATCGAGCTCATCCGGCAGAGCTACAAGTCCCAGGACGACAACAGCATCCAGCCAGCGCTGGATTTTGCCGCTTCACATCTGGCAGCGCGAGCGCCATCCAACCCCCAGTTCCTCCAGGATTTGGAACGCACCATGGCCCTGCTGTGCTTTCCACCCGACAACCTCATTCCCCAGCTGAAAGAGCTCATGGACATCAAGCTGCGAATCAAGATTGCCGAAGACGTCAACAACGTGCTCCTAGAACGGCAGGGCATGGGAGGCGACTCGAAAATCAAGTCACTCGTCAAGCTGTGGGGCTGGGCCACCGAAACCCTGGCCGAGCGCAAAGTCGACATCCCTCCCCTGGCCCGCTCCGACCTGTTCTGATCCCGTATACCTACTATTTATCATTCAGCATCCACTACCCATCCGCCCCGGCCGCCGGAGGTGTGTAGGGCTCCACGAACTACAGTTGTCATTTCTCTATACAGTTGAAAATTAGTTTAAGTGCGAGGTTGTTGGGCATCAGGAATCAGCACCGCTATGCTTTTTGTTCGCTTCATCCAGGCGGCCGTGGTACTGGTGGAGAGTGTTGATTGCAGATTTGCGGGCCTGCCGTAATTCCTGGTTGTCTGAGACGTCTACGTCATCCAGTAGGAACATCTTCTGCAACACCATTTCAGACAGCCGGTGGTGGAGGTCGGCACGGGCCTCCTTTGTTTGAGGCGGCGAGCTGATAAACTGCTCGATATGAGGCCCTAGGTCCTTCTCAGTAGACTCCAGCACTTCGTTGATTTTCTCTTGGCCAGTCGTCGGAGTAGGGGCCGGTGGCGGGGTGCGTGTTGGCGTTCCTGCACCGCTCGGACTAGCAGTGCCCTCTGGACCGGGCGTCTTCTTCTTTCTCTTTTTCTTGTTCTTTGAAGCAGTAGCAGACTTGGGAGCGTCCTTGTCAGTACTGAGAATAGCCAGTAGTCGGTCACCAGTCATAATGCCATAGTCGGACAAGTGCGACTCATTGCTGACCAGGCGTCTCTGTTCGGGCGAGATCTGGTACAGCAGGATGGAGTCCAGATCATCACACTCAAGGATCTCTCCCATCTTCGCTCGCAGAAACCCCACGGTCACGCCCTTTGGGTCTCCCTTAGCATCTGCTCGATCAAACTTGACTGCGTACATGGACTTCTGGTACTGTACCCGCACATCTTCGGGCACTTCGACACTGGGACCCTCGTGCTCGCCGCTCCATCCTAGGAACGAAGATAGCTTCCTAAACATTTCTGATTTCTGAGCTGGGCTGACTTCACCGCATCTCGCATAAACATGCTCTTCCGCTGATCCACGGTTCACGCCGCACCGCTACCCCTGAGCTCAGGGCCGCCGGAGGCGTGCCCGCCATAAAAGCAGGATGGCCAAAACAGAGACGGAGTTAGGTTACAGAGATCAGGCGTCCGGCTCGTCGTCGTTTTCGTCGATGTGCTCCAGGTACTGGGCCTCTTTGCGACCACGGTCCAGGTCCAAAAGGAAGTAGAAGATGCTGGCGGACAACAGCATCATGGCGTACAGGAAGTAGAAGGTGTAGCGGATGTTGTGGGTTTTGTCGGTGATGAGGCCTGTGATCGCAGGGCCGATGATTGACGAGCCTTTGTCGGTGACGGAAAAGAGCGAGAAAAAGGTTGTTTCTTTGCCCTTCGGGATCAGCAGTGAGAAGACGCTTCGACAGGTGGCATTCAGGCCGCCGAGTGCAAACCCGTACCAGGCTGCTAGCACGTACATCTCCCAGGGGTGACGGAGGCCGATGGACTTGGAGAAGAAGCCGATGATTCCGTACAGCGGAATGACCGATGCAATGAGAATCACAAACACAATGGCGTTGATCGGGTTGCCAGAAGGACCCTTGAGTTTCGGTCCCACTGTGGCACCGAACATGCCCGAAAAGACGGTCAGGACGCCAATTACAGCCAGAGACGGTGCGGACATTTGCAGCTCGGCTCGCGCAAAGAGCACCGCGGCAGAATTGATAGTGGTGGCAGCATCAGACACCACGAACCAGCCGAGCAGGAAGGTGGCCACATCTCTCATCTGCCTGGCTTCTTTGAAGGTGATGAACAGCGTGTGCCAGCCATATGCTATATACTCGTACCACGACAACAGGTGGTCCAAACCCCGGTCGTAGTAGGTATTCAGGCTGCTGTCCTCGGCAATGTGGATTCCGGGAATCCGGATACTGCTGCCGTTGCTTCTCTCGTGTCGTAGCCGGTGATGAAGATGTGCTCCTGAAGGCGACGGCAGGTACAGCGCCACGGGGATCTGGAATATTAGCCACCATACGCCGACAATGAATATAGCCAGGCGGATGGGAAACGTGTTACGAGCAGCGTCTGCGGCGTTCTGATTGCTGGTTTTTGCAGTGAGCGTGAGAATCAGAACCATGGTGCCAATCTGTACGATCAGAGCGGCAAAGTAGCCAATGGCTACGCCTCGTCCGCTGATTTGGTTCGACAGGTTAGCACGCTCTTTTATCAGTGACGGAGAAAACTCGCCCTCCAGGTCCGCATCACTTGACGCCGCTAATGGAGTTGTTTCTTGAGAATCGTCGTAGATCCTGACAGGATCCTCGAAACTCTCCGGGTCCAGAGCGTCGGTTTCCGGTGGAGTCCGGACCGTGGTGTCATGCTGTGTACTTGACCTCGTGGCTTGTGTCGAGGCTTGTGACGAGGACGTTCTCGTTTCTGCAGTGGGAACAGAGCTGTATTTGCTGTCGCGTCTCGCGAGAATCTCATTAACGAGTATAGGTAGGAACGCATTGCCACAGACTGACACTGCGCCAAAGGCTGAATTGGAGAATATAGCCAGCAGCGCCGCCACGTAGTAGTGTTTCGGTGTCACTATTAAGAAGCCACAGGTTATCAGCGCACCTACAACTGCAAATCCTATCAACAACTTTTTGCGAAAATTGCCCCGGTCGGCTGCGCCACTCATGGAAATAACCACAATGGTCTGAACCAGAACCGACAACGAAAACGTATACAGTGCGAGACTCGAAGTGTCTATATAGACTCCAAAGAACGGCACCACGCATTTATGAGGCGCAATTCCACCTGGACCGCCGCCAGGGCCTGGAGGAAGTTTCGGTCCGGGGCCTACTTCGCCACCGCCGTCCCCGGGGATATCCATACATGGCGTAAGATGGTCGTCGACCCACACGCCGTTTTCCCTGGCAAACTGTTCAAGCAGAATTGGCACATACGTGCCCACTGCAGACACAATAAACGGTTCGCAGGCCCAGGAGTAGCTGAACCAGCCCAGCAGGTCTTTCGACGACATGTCTCCTGACGCTAAGGAGGACCGTCACTGGCTAGCACCGCGTTACACTCTACAACAAGCCCACTGTCGCGTTCGCAACCACTTCCGTTCCCAATGCTTCTGAGCCGTTACAGCGTCTTGGTTTCAAAATCAGGACTCGTTCTCGCTATCCACGTGCCACTGACGACGAGTAGGCAGTCCTTCGACATGTCCACTGCCCATCGGCTCTCCATCGCAGGGCCAGGTTTAAGGGGCATGCCCCAGTTTAGGGTTTATGCCGCTTCGGGCCGTACATCTGGGGTAATTTCAGGGGGTGTTCACCCCTGATTTTTCGCACGGGCTGCTCCGGGTCTAGGACGACGGGCTGGGGAGAGGGGGCGGTGCGCCTCCGGCGGCCGGGGCTCGGCCCCGGACCCCGTTGTGCTCGCTGCGCGAGCGCCGAG
>JAKTSR010000213.1:0-21655 GCA_030580325.1 Sugiyamaella sp. yHKS617 | reverse complement strand
GGAATGCCTCCGGCGGCCGGGGCGCTGCCCCGGACCCCGCTGCGCTCGCTTCGCGAGCGGGCTCGCCCGGTGGCTGATCTAACAGAAGACAGACTACGAGGTCTCCTTTCTTCGTTTGCTGGAGGCGGTTACCAACGGGAGTGTTATCGAGATCTCCTACACGGGTACGACTGTGGTGTACCGGCCAGGACTGATTATTGGAGGAGCGCATACACACAACTGCCCGCTGAGTCGCGGCGTAGGCTACTTTATTGAGCCCCTGCTGCTTCTGGCGCCGTTCGGTAAGAAACCACTCACGCTTACTTTAAAGGGCATCACGAACTCGTCGAAGGATTTGGGCGTTGACACAATCAGAACAGCCATCTTTCCCGTATTACAGAAGTTCGGTATCGATCGACAAGAACTTCGAATTGTCAAGCGCGGATCCGAACCTCTTGGTGGCGGCGAAGTGGTTCTATATATGCCCCACCTGGTTCTACAGCCTAAGACAATTCATGCCACGTCGAAAAATCTCGTTGTCAAGATCCGTGGTATTGCTTACTCGACACGAGTCAGTCCCGCGAGCGTCAACCGGCTCATAGACTCTTCCCGTACAGTGCTGAAGGGCACCAAAGTCGAGACTTTTATTTATTCCGATGTCGCTAGAGGAGACGAGTCGGGCAAGAGCCCCGGATTCGGTGCTACTATCGTCGCTGAAACGAAAGGCGGTTGGCCCATCTCAGCAGAAGGCATTGCTAGCGCCGGTGTGACCCCTGAGGATCTCGGTACGCAGGTGGCTGCCAAGCTGCTAGAAGAGCTATCTCTCGGAGGAACCGTTGGAAGGAATCAGGCGTCGCTGGCCCTGGTGCTCATGGTGCTAGGAAAGGAGGACGTAGGCCGAATGACCCTAGGCAAAGGCGTTGTTGACGCCAAGCTGGTGCGCCTGTTACGATATATTAAGAAATTCTGGAATTTAGAAGTGCTCTTCCGTGAAGAGGGCGACGATAATGAGGTCACCTGTACCGTCAAGGGCTCGGGGTTCATCAGCTCGAGCAAAAAAGTAGCTTGATTAGCATATTAAATAAAAAGTACAATAACACACACAGTCCTACCTACCAGTTCACGCAGGCAGATCGCATACGTCGTTGTTCAGACTGGACCAGTTCTCCGACTGCAACTCGGCATACTTGACGTTGTCAAGTGACCATCCCGAGAGAATCCTTTGCAGAAGTTAGTAAGAGATTCGGTCGCGCCTCCGGCGGCTTGGGCGCCGCCTCAGACCCCATTGCTCCTCTCGCTGCCTCTCGAGGAGGGCGCCGCAGAACCGGTTCCAGGGAGCCAGCTTTTACACAGCAAGCACGAGGTTTGGGGCAGCGCCCCGGCAGTCAGAACCCCGTGGTGGGTGTTACTTACTTGGAAATCTGGTACTGTGTGCGCTGGAAGAGCTCGATCTCCTCGGTGATG
Organism: Sugiyamaella sp. yHKS617; assembly: GCA_030580325.1. Taxonomy (NCBI): domain Eukaryota; kingdom Fungi; phylum Ascomycota; class Dipodascomycetes; order Dipodascales; family Trichomonascaceae; genus Sugiyamaella; species Sugiyamaella sp. yHKS617. Next base: position 20,212 of record JAKTSR010000213.1, on the reverse strand, counting down.
CATTCTTTGATGAGCCAGTCGCGGTTGCGCTGGCGCTCAATGTTCTTCTTATCATTGGCTATGAACTCACGTAGTCGAAGAATCTCCGACTCTTTAGTGTCGCTGCGCTGCTGGGCCTGATTGAGCTTGACGGTGGTCGATTCGAGCCGCTTCTGGAGCTCATCGATTTTGTTGCCGCCAAACCTCTCATAGCGCACAAATATCTCCTAGCGCTTCGTTAGTACAATATACCAGGCTCGAGAGTGCCAGCTTGAGAGAGTTCGCCTCCGGCGGCCGGGCGCCTCCCCGGACCCCGTAGCTCCTCGAGCATAGCTCACGGAGAGCTACTCCCGGGAATGGCCTCCTGCAAAGCAGGAGCTACGGGGTCTGGGGGAGCGCCCCCGTCGCCGGAGGGCAGCTGGGCCCCGCTGGGAGCGCTCCGAGAAATGCGGATGATGTGTAGTCTCCGGCCGGTGTCTGTGACGCTTTGACCATCGAGAGTATACTCGCAGTTATTCACTCACCTTGAAACTAGTCAAAAATTCGCGCATCTGCTTGAGCTCTTCCAGAAAACCTATGTCAACAGAGAGACTTTCGTCGCGGTACAGGATAGATGCGGTAGAGGTGTACTTGATGGCGGATCCGATGCCGGCATTGATAACGGCAATGTCGCCGGACTGGTGGAGGTAGACTCCATTCAGGTTCTGGGACAGGAAACCAAACGACTGGGACATTTTGTTGTAGTCAGCGCTCATGGCTTCCTGGCGGCGCGAGATGCGGTCCGCGACGAAACAAAGCTGAGTGACAGCCTCGAGACACTGGATAGCCGACTCGTTCACAGTGCGCCATCTAGCCATTTCTTCATCCTCCTTCCATTTGGAAATGAATGCTGGAGATATTATACGGTGTGTGAATTCTTCTTCAACTTTCAGAGACGCTTGTTTCTGCCAGACAGACGGCTCAGTGTCAACAGTCAGAAACATCACTACAAGCTTGTCTTTGCGAAGAAGAGGGTGTTTGACAATTTGATTGATGAATCTCGACAGTCCGCGCCGTCTTCTTTCTAAGAAGTATGAATCCGACGACAGGTACCGGCCATCCACGGCTAATCGCTTGGGAGGAAGAACAGCCAGTAACCGGAAGGGATACTTCTTTACTAAACAGTCCTGGAGCCATAAAAAGTTGCTGTAACGTCTCACTACTTTGAAAGGTTTCGGCGTATTTGTGTACTCAGAGTAGTTGATCGTTCCCTCTAGATTGTATACGACGTGGCGGAACATAAAAATGCCCTCTCTTTCAGGAGCCAGTGTTATAGTAATTGTGTCTTTGGAAGTAGGATTATAGTTGTTAGGATCGGAGGAAGAGTTCGCCCATGGGCCAGAAGCAGTTCCAGAATCGGTGGTAGTAGCTTGTGTATCTGATGAGCCACTTGGCAATGAAGGTATGGGAGACGCAGATGTCAAGCTGGGATCAGTCAATTGGTCAGTCATCTGATCGCTGCCCCAGCCAGGAGTCAAAGGAGGAGCAGACTGATACTCAGACCCAATTGAGCTGTCTCTACTAAATGACGATCCGCCTGGAGCTAGAGTGGACCCATGCACATGGTCATGGTCATGGCCATTATCATTATTATTAGTGGTGGCATGGCCATTGCCCCTGGAGCTAAGACGACCGCTTCGGGGCATTATAACATCGGGCAAGTTACTGCGACTAAAATCCACTGCATCTAAACCGAGATCCTCCTCATCGCTCTGGGCCAGTCCTACCAGAGCCATTGCGACATTCCATGAATCTCGATCCAGACTCTGGGTGCTTTTCCCTTTGGTGACTAGATTTACTATCATTTCTCCAGTGCCCGAACTGACCCCGGATTCTTGGACAATTGATTCCAAAACAGATAGGCTGACACGGCCATCCGGTGAGCGGGCTCTATTGTATAATTCATCATAAGACGGGGGTACAGACGCTCCTGCCAGCAAACTCGATATTCTATCCTCGGACGAGTTTTTAGGCCGCGGTAGAGACCAAAGGTCGTCGTCATTAGACGCACGTCTACCACCCTTGCCAAACAGGTCGTCTTCATCTCCAAACAGCGACATTGTGTGATATGAAGTATAAAAATGAGAACTGATGGAGCAGACTCCGCCAATAAGCGGCAATGCAATAACGGAATACGATACAAATAATGCAAATGGATCTGGTCGACCGCGTCAAAAACAGGTATTTCCACAGATGGAGGTCCAGGAATTGACTGAGGTTACAACCCTGTAAGTTTCTCACCGTGCTGTTCGTCCGCCAAAGGGGTGGGGGTGCCGATGTTCGCAGTTCTGTCTCAGTCCCAGCGACAAAAACAGTAAGTTCTAGACAGAGGGGTTGAGCGAAGAAACAGGGATATCACTCTTCACTCACGTCACCCTCAGCTGTTTACCTTCTGGCCAGTTCTCAAAGCAGACAGTCCTTCTCGCCAATTCCAACGCGAGCAAGATTAAGTCTGATCGGGCAGGGGCGTACACGGTTGTACAGCGCTCAGCCGGATTGTCGGCAGTTGCAGAACGCATCGCTGTCTATTGGGAGGTTACAGCGCTCAACGGCATGTTATACAAATCCTACGACATTTCATATGAATCCCAGTCATACCAATCCAATGAGATGTCGTACACAGACAGGAGCACAAAAAGTTTGTATGAGATATCATATTATCATAGAATATGTAGGGCCAATCATTGTACAGCAATACTGGTACCTACAAATCGTATTACATCATATGGATTCTAAGACATGTCATACCAATCGTACGACATGTCGTTTCTCAGCCGCACTAGTACCTACAAATCGTATGACATGTCATACAGATTCTATGGCATGTCATACCAATCCTAATATGATATGTCATTCCACTGCCGCACTAGTACCTACAAATAGTATGACATGTCATACAGATTCTAGGACGACACCCCTAGGCACTGACCTGACTTTTGCTCACCTTTTCTTCTCTGACCTACCATGACTTACGCTGACCTTCACTGACCTAAAATGATCTGCGATGGCCAATAGAGTACTGTAAAGATGACCTACGCTGTGCGTACAGCGTAGGTAGCGCAGGAAGTTCCAGGGGCGAGCCCTTCTCGTGCCACTCCTGTTTCTCCCTGATACTCCCCCGACTCCGGTGCTCGCCTCACCTGTGATGCTGCTGGAAATATTTCAGTCCAAACCCGAATCAGGGGTGGAGGGGTGGACCCCTGAGGGACGAACGTGACTTATCGGGAGCAATCACTTGCCAAGCCGCTGCAATGGGTCCGAGCAGCGCCCAGCCGCCGGAGGCGCCTAGTCCTCACGTCCGACAGTTAAGGTATGGAGATAAATAATGTACAGTACAGAAAAGGCGCCCTCTGTTATGGAGTCTGGCGCTGGGACAGGGCAGCCAGCTGGGCGGCTCGCTCACTGAATGCCTTGATCATGATGGTAGCCACCTTTGGCGCAAAAGCATGAGAGACCGAGTGATATACCGAATTATTGAAAGCGTAGCGTAGGGTGAAGTCCACCAGGCACTTGTCGGAGCGCCCGTCCACTGGCAGAACCATCCATTTGGTATACAGCTCTCTGAACATCCTGCTATCGCTCGCAACTGCCTATAACGTCATGGTTAGAATCCAAAGCCAGTGCAAGTCAGTTAATACAGACAGCAGACAGCTAGAAAGTTAGAGAGTAGCCACTCTCTAACCTGTGAACCCACCATCTGCCCAGGATCTACTTGGATTTCCTCCTCCAGTAGAGCTCGAGAGCTACGGGCATTGGAGCAGGGCTCCAGGAGTAGGAGGCACAGAAATTACACCAATATCAGACGTACCGTGACAGTATTTTCAGTGAACTCGACCGAGCTTTCGAATGCTTCCTTGAACTGGTTCCAGCCAACCTTCAATTCTACCTGGCTAGGTACACCGCTGCCAGGATCTGTTGCCGTGACGCTGGATCCAACACAGTACGGCAGGAACTGGGAGTATGAGCCTACGTCTGACACGGCCTGGAACACCGGCGCAGGAGGCACGCTGAGTATCCGCTTGATTTGGTAGTTCTGTACATCCGGTGGCTGCGAGCCTGTAACAGAGAAAAACTTCCGCCTGGCGCTGAAATACACCGTCCGACCTCCTCCTCGTGGACCGAGTCTCAACATCTGTGTGTAGATCAACTGAAAAAGTTGTGATCTTGCCGCTCCCGATTTCAATATGCATGTGTCTTGGGCACTGCAGCCAAATAACTAATTCAGCATGTCTCCCCTAAGGTTTGGTTTAATGTCCGAGGGTGCACATATTTCCGCCTGTGCCTGAGGATCTTTAAATAATTGGACTCTTTCAACCGAAAAATCCCGTCCCTCCCGCACAGCTCCGGAAACGAGATTACCCCTGAGATAACCGCTTTGGGAGCTGCAGGTTAAGAACAGTTATGAACAGTTATTAAGAACAGTTATAAACAGTTATTAACAGTTATTAACAGTTAAGAACAGTTAAGAACAGTTAATAGTTATTAACAGTTAAGAACAGTTAAGAACAGTTAATAGTTATTAACAGTTAAGAACAGTTATAAACAGTTATGAACAGTTATGAAAAGTTATGAACAGTGAACAGTTATGAACAGTGAACAGTTATGAACAGTTATGAACAGTGAACAGTTATGAACAGTTATGAACAGTGAACAGTTATGAACAGTGAACAGCTATGAACAGTTATGAACAGTGAACAGTTATGAACAGTGAACAGTTATGAACAGTGAACAGTTATGAACAGTTATGAACAGTTAAGAGTTATGAACAGTTATGAACAGTGAACAGTTATGAACAGTTATGAACAGCTATGAACAGTGAACAGTTCATAACTGTTCATAACTCTTAACTGTTCATAACTGTTCACTGTTCTTAACTGTTCTTAACTGTTCTTAACTGTTCTTAGCTGTTATTAACTGTTCATAACTGTTCATAACTGTTCATAACTATTCATAACTGTTCACTGTTCATACTTACCAGGCCTGTTTCATATGTTACCCAGTTTAAGGTTCCCCGGCTAAGAGCATTATCAGTCTCAGTTACCCGGCAGAAAGAGCCACCACATGACCACAGGACAATGACAACATGACATCATGACCACTTGAGCAACTAGAGTTAGGCCGGGTAATATCTGTTGAAACCGGGTAACTTCTGTGTGATTGTTTCCAGGCAGGGTAGGCCGCTTTTCAAGCCGGGTTAAATGTGGATCTTCCGCCTTGTTTTGGACAGGGTCAACGTAAAGAGGGTAATTGTACTTTTATCCGTGTAAAACGGGGTCTAGTTCGTACAATAATAATAATAATAATGTATCAATATTAAAGTCCTATACAACTATAAGTCAGTCGTCCTAGTAGGACTGTTGTGCTGTATTGGCCTGATTGCAGGCTGTTTACTATGCATATTGGTGGTTTCGCATATTGTGGCGGGCCGGATTCCCCATCTAGTTCGTACAGTCCATTGATCGTGTGGTCATGTGGTCATGTAATCATATGGTCATATGGTCATATGGGGTATCTTACTGAACCCTTGAACTCTTATTCAGAGGTTCAATATCAGATCCATGGCCATTCGATTGCGTTAGTTTCGTACATGATCAGGGGTTGCAGAAATATTTTTATAGCTCTCTAATATACATTCCCTGTACCGCAAATGCTATACTATCAAGTTTTACCTAGCTGTGCCTTACATATGGGAATATAATAGGCGTAAATGTTTCCTTAGGTATCATCTGAAAGTAATTTAATCTGATAAGAGTTTTAATGGTTATCACGTGACGTTCAGAATGTCGGGAAGTGAATATACAGGAAAAATTTGTGGATGTTCGTCTGTTCATGCAGTCTTAACCTCTAGCCGATTGCAAAATGTCGCTCTTTTCTATGGGACTGAACTCCATGGAGGTCGACGAGCATCGTCTCCAGATGGCTGAACTTGAGTTTGATTCCTTAGCTGGGCTATTTAATAAGTAAGTGAAACGTGGCGCCGTCGGTTACAATGCTGATCGATCAGCTTCGAAGCCGACTGTGCTTTGCGCCTTTCCGGCCCTTGGGCACTTAGATGGATGGGATGTAACATGTTTTCAAATCTTGCCACCGCTTATAACCTTATTTCCTCTGCCACATTGATTCTAACTCTTCTAACAGCATGCTAAATACATGTAAAGATAAGTGCATTCGAGCGAGATACGGTGAAGAGGATCTACTCAAGGGAGAGTCGGCTTGTATCGATCGTTGTGTGTCCAAGTACTTTACCGCCAATCTCAAAGTGGGAGAGTATATGAGAAGTCAAAACGCTGGTCCCGATACGTTGGCATTTCAGCATGGGATCACAGGACGATGACCGATGCGGATAAGTGTAGATAGAATGCTGTCCTTCTCTTGTAAATATTTATATTGTTGGTCTTTGAATTTATGATTTGAAAAGTTGCCGAAGCGAGATTAGATTTTGTTGTATTCTTTCTGGTTGTCGTTTTGTATTAGTCTGGATAGAGCTTTTCTAATTGATTTGGTGTGTTCTGTATTGGCTTTCAGTTTCGACGATATTTGTCAGTCTGCAGAAATCGGTGCCTGATTGACTTCTAAACAGTTGTGAGAAGTACAACAACTGTTTAGTCCGCACAATAGGTGAATCTCGTCCAATCTTTGTTCTCTGCTGGCAAAACTTGCAATCAGAAAAGAAAACAGAATTGATAATTTATGAATGAACGAATGTTAGTTTACACTTCTGGATCTCTCCAGAAATAGACAGAATCCCTTATAATAATAATAATTAATCAATATTAGAGTCCTCTAACTAATATACAACAATATTATTATTATTATTGTAACAGGATCCCTTTTTTGGAAAGGGGTCGGTGGAAGGCTCTTTTCGTACTGCAGAACCCTGCCGATCTTATCTCGAAACTGCACAGCCACTACTTCAACTATACAGAATCAAATTAACTGAGTAGTATGCATAGTTCCTTGACATTTCATCTAGTTTTACGAATACTGTAAATTTCAACGTTTATTTTGGAGACAAGGCTCAAGTATGTTCAGAAGACAAACACAGCAAATTGAAGCGTTAATGGTTTAGTGGTAAAATTCATCGTTGCCATCGATGAGCCCCCGGTTCGATTCCGGGTTAACGCATTCTTCTCTTTAATATCTACGGGAGATTTTTTTGGTGCCTCGGATTAGGAGTGATAACGATCACGGTACGTGCCTGCGTAAAACCCCGATAAACCATTCCTGACAGAAATTATAGACAAACACATTAAAATTCCTGATTCTGGCGAGGTGGACGGTCAGTGAAAGGACAATTATTCATCCCACAACATATCCTGTGAAATGAATGCTGGCTATATGTACTACTCTTGCCTTAGCACGATTCTGTCCGGTATAGTGAGTCGCTATAAGCGACCCACTCCAAACCTGCATGCACCTTAGTTGACAACGTATGTTTTGTTGTTCAAGGCGACTATCTCATCAGGACTGATTTTTGTTTGGTTACATATATAAAATGGCCGTTCAAGTCAGCGCTAGCGACGTGCACGTCTTGGAAGAGACACTTGCTAAACTCAACTCTCTTTCGGGCCAGGTCAATGGAAGTTTACAGAAGATAGGATACAATGCGGCCAAAGCGGAGCAGGAAATAACCCCCATTGCCGAGCGAAGCAAGATGTTCGATACACTGAGCAAAAACATTGGCTCGACCTTGTCTGCTATTGATGAAGTTCGTGGATACGCGAATCTCACTGAAGAATGCGATGCCATTATCAAGGCAGGACCTAAATCGAGTGGCATCGTGACTTATACGAACACTATTGACCGATTGCGAACTGCTTTGGACAAGTTAAACAGTGGCCCCTTGAGAAAATTCTATAGAGTGGTTGATCAAGCGGAAGTACTTGTAAAAAGTGGGAATAACCAGCTAAAGGAATATTTGCAGTCGACTCTGGCCGCTTCATATGAACGAATCGATGTGACAGAATACCTGAAACAGGCAGGTCCGACAGGTATTCGAATGCCAACTCTGTCACAGAGTGACCTTTTGGTTGTAACACAGCTATTTGAATATTTCGCCAGTATTAAGCAAAATGTGGATGATATCTACATAGATATGGCTACGCGGGTTATTTCAACTTCTCTACAACAGCTGAACAAAGCAGCAAGAGCTACTAGAATCACTCCGGCAAAGGGACAGGCGCCATATGAGCGGGGATCAAGCCCAGTCAACATGTATACAGCGGTTATAAGGGGCCTTATAATTGCCAGGGCGGAGGATATTACTTTAATATGCGCCCATAGTAACAACGATAAACAGCAGATGTATCTTCTTGAGAAGGTCATGAAAGCGTTTCTCGATGACTTCACTGGTACGATGCTCGCTCTCAATGATTTCATCAACAAGAATCTAGACAACGAGTCTCTGCTTGTATTCGAAATCGTCCATTGTAACATTCTCATCATATCAGCAATCCAAGTCATCCTAAAATCTACGCCGATCAATCTCTCGGAGCTCATGTCCAAGGTGAAGTCAACCGCTCGTACAGTGTTTATTGAATTCTTGCGGCATATCGAATCCCGAGTCCAAATGTTGCCTTTACCGCCACAGGATCAGTCGGTTGGCAATGCGACGACTGAGATTGTAGGCAAGTTGAGGCAATTATCCAATTTCAAAGAGAGTGCATCGGCATCGATTGAAAACATGGAACCCGGCTCCTGGATTCAGCAGCCTGAACCGGCCTGGAGAAGGGGCAGGAAAATGGCATCGGTGAAACCCACCACAAGCATAGACCCTTGGAGCATTTTATCCTCGTACTTTTCAGATGCGATTGATGCTTTAATCCTCTCAATGGAACAGAAAGCAGCCATGTCCAAGCGCGAGCCATATCAAATAGGCCTACTTCTGCTAGTCAATCTAGAATTCGTCCAACGAACGAGTGAGACAGGGAATATATCGGCTATTCTTAGCACAGCAGGGGCTGAGCGCATCCAGCGTCTACGGAGATACTGCTTGGATTTATTCCTGAAGGGTTGGGACACCGCAGCTACAAAATTGTTCGAGTCGAATAGTGCGACAACTGGAAAGCAACTAACCTCAAAAGAACGAGAGATGGTCAAGGAAAAATTCAAAGTTTTCAACGCTGAATTCGAAGGACTTTTGGCCCGTCACAAAGCTATACGCGTTGGTGATGCTAAGATTCGGCAGATGGCGTTAGAAGAAATCCGAACTATGATCCGGCCAGTGTACCAGAAGTTTTATGACAAACACATAGGCGGTGACTTTTCGAAAAATGTCGACAAGTACATCAAATACGATATGGCCAGTTTTGACGCTGCTATTAACGCTGTTTTCGAGTGATTTATCAGATTATTGTGCTATTTACAGCGTGTTTAATCGCGCCATTATTTATCTCCAAATAGACCATTATTTCCTTTAGTCACTGACGACTGGATAAACTTAAGCCCAGGATCGTCACTTACTTCTAACAGAGCGGGAATTACTAGTACACTGACAAACTGAATAGGAATTCTTCACACAGTGTCGTCGTGGCTTCAATCAATCAATTGCCCTATCCATGTCAGGACATTGCGTGTCTTTCAGGATACACCACAGAACCTGAAAATGACCGACAAATAACTGCAATGGCGCAAATACGACGCGCAGACAGGAAAATGACAATATAATTATTATTGAAATATTTATCTATTATTAATAATTCGAATACTCAAGATCATTTACCCGCACTCAGTCGATTGAGTTGCCAAGTTCTGTAAAATCATTTATAAGAGTTTGAAACCCAGCAGCTCGTAGCCCGACTGGAAACCGGTTATAGTCAAGCGGGGTGCATGAGTTCAGGGGTTGACGCACAGCCTCACGCCAGAGCGCATTCGCATGTTTCGTCTGTGCGGTGGTGATGCGCAACTTAATGCTTAATTTTAATAAGTTATAGGTGATTTTAGGGAAATGGCTTCAAATAAGTAAGTAAATGGTGGAGAGAATATTTAAACAGGCCACTGAAACGTGTTCTGCGGTAGCTATTGCGTTTGTGAGACGTGTGGAACCAGGAAGAGCGGGTTCTAACGGGTCCTAGCGTACAGAGGGCCAAGTCGGCGCGGTGGCTTCAGCCAAATGTGTCGTATGATGGCGGTGGCTATGGTGACGATGATTACGACGGATGGGTCGACGACGACAATGGTGGAGACTACAACTACCACGACAATAACGAGGTACCTCCTCTACCACCGATGATTCCTAGTATACCGGCTATTCCACAAGAATATCTACAGACGGCGGGAGCTGGACCGAGCGCTGGGCCAAATCTTGCCAGTGTTGCAACGACTTCCGCAATCACTGGTACGACAACTGGAAACACCACAGGAATAGATAGTGGAATTGGTGCGAGTGATGGATCAGATTCTGTCAGAGTTTCAAATAGTGAACCGCTACCTGTCATTCAGGCACCGGTAGCAACAGGTTCACCAGAATTGAGTCACAGCAAATCCAATGCATCCACCGCATCCAAGACGTTTGTTGAGGCTGGTGTTACAAAGTACTCGCTTTCAGATGGAGGCGGTGCTGGCTCAGATACTGCAGCTCTTGGAGCGAGCCATGAACATGCCGCTTCTGCCGATAGCGCTGGTGGAGATGCCACTAAAGAATTTGGTACAAGCTCAACAGTTAATACGCCAGGCACTTTAAAGCCGGAGCATGTTCCAGGGGGCTGGCCTGGTGGCTGGCCGTCTGCGACTCCAACGCCGACTCCCCCAACAACTGCAGGAGCGGCTTCGCAAGCTGGGTTATCATTAACTGATAACTCTGAGCGACCTACTGTCGGTGCTGTACCAGATTCCGATTCCAAAAGTGCAACAGCAAATAATGAAGACGGTGATGGCGAGTCGTATGATGACCATGAAGATATCTACGATCAATATTATGATGACGACAATGATGATGCTGATGATGAGGTAGTGGAACCGCTACCTAGCACGCTTCCACAAAAAATCGCTACAACGATACCAGATATTCTAACTCCACCCACTCCGCACTCCGGAGCACAGTCGGAAGGGCAATCTAAATCACTGTCACATTTCAGTCCTCAAATTACCAGCCCTCTCATTACTCAGGCTGGACGACAAATGGATTTTGCCTCTCCAGTATCGCAACATCCTTCGAATTTACCTGCTACAGCATTGACAGGACAGTTCAATCCGTACTCGCGGTCGCCAGAAGACGGCCACCCAGGTTTATTAACCACTGCTCAAAAATCTGAAGACTTCTACGGTGAAACAGACTCCACCGCCTCTTTATCGACAGGAAGAAGGTCGCTTGACAGCACTTCTGTTCCTGGTAGAGTGTCTATGGATGAGCGGCCAGCATTGCATGGTCGGCTTGTTGGTGAGTCGGTTCGTAGTAACCCAGTGATGGAGGACTTGGAAGAAGATGCTGGAATTGCTAGTATGAGCGACCAAATGACTGTCATGGGACTCAAGCATCGTCCTGAAGTGGCAGACTCGGACTCGTCAGATTCGTCCGATTTGGACTCGGATTCCGATTCTGATATGAAGACGCCTCGTGGCGCCGTTGCCGGCAGATGGAAACCAGACCCGATTCCTGGTGCCTTGGACCATGAGCAATCGCAGCACTCGCAGTTAGACACGACACCCGAGCTAGAGAAGCAACATCAGAAAGAAAAGCAAACTGGACCACTTGGACAAACAGAACTGGAAACCGGTGGTAGCTTGACTGGATCGAATATCCCCTCTTTGCAAGTCGAAGGAGAAAGATACGATAATTCCAACCAAGATGATCTTGAGGCTGAGATTCTCAGCTCAATAAACGGCAGTCATCGCGGTTCGCCAGTGAGCGCAGTTCGTAGCCGGTCTCCAGAACGCAATGCGCCTTCCCCAACAAGAGTCGAAGATTACTCGCCGGACCCGGAACTGGTACAGCTTGTCCAGAATACACGCTTTTCACAGCATGGATTCCCCGAAATCAGGCCTCTGAATACTGGCAGATCTAGGGGTAGTGATAGTGATGGTGATAATCATTGGGGAGAGTCCAGTGATGATGAAAATGCCATTCCCGAAGAGGAAGAGACTGGTCAGGGGCACGACCAAGTCGGTAATGCTAACGCTTCCGATACCTCTGCATTTTACCCCCCACCAGGTTCCGCTGCCGGTGAATTCTCCGACCCGTCAAAAGTTCCTGGTGGACATTCTACTGGAAGCGACAGTCTCAGTGGTACTGCTGTCGTTGGAGCTGCCGCGAGTGGCGCTGCAATAGTCGGAGGCACAGTAAATGCCCTTCACGACTCGTCGACTGGACCGTCATCTTTTGCTCCCAAAAATTCTGGTGGCCATTCTATTTCTTCCAGTGCACTTCGGGGGCCTGTTATCCCTCCCTCAGCGACTACAGTGCATTCCACAATTCCTGAAAGTGATGATACAGAACCACTTCACTTGACTAAATCGCGTCCCGACCGACTCAGTATATCCTCTATCGGAACTGACACTTCATCTATCGGCTCCGGCATATCTGACGCAGAAGCTATGGAGCCCATATCTCCTGTATCCACGCGTGAAGCTTCTAATCTTGTGCCAATAGCAACGGGCGTCACAATCGGGCCAGAACCTACCAACCCTCGTCCAAGGCAACTTTCCCAGGCTACAACCATGTCCTTGAATCCCATTGCGGCCAAGCTCAATAAGCAACCGACTTTTGATTTCTCGGCCGCACTAGCCAGACCTAATCCGGCTGAACGAAAGACTTTATTCGACAACGCCCGAGTCCAGCAAGCGGAATACTCGCCGAACCTGCAAAGCTGGTTGTCGGCCGTAACAGCGAGCCACGACGGCCAGGGCATCTACCCCAACGGCAATCCTCCTAAGCCCACGCAGAACGAAGCCCGTGAGGAAGCCAATGCCCAACGCACTGTTTCTGCCACTTTCATCAAACCGGCCAAAAACATCGTCACCAATCTCTCGTCCAAAGACACCTTCGGCAAAGTCAGCGAAAAATCTACCAAGCGCGCTAAAGGTCTCTTTGCCATGGGCAAGAAGTTTATTGCCGGCAATAGCAGCAGCACTACCTCCTAATCTTGTTAACACGCTATTTATCTTCTTATTCATGTACAGCGTCTCCAGGGGCCGCGGGACTTCCCGGACTCTTACTGCTTTAGCTATTCTATGTATCACGCTATGTAGGTTGGCGTATCATTTATAGGTCTGCGGAACATATCCTAAAAGTCGTTGTAGGTATCCGTAAGTCACACTGTACCCGTTTATAGGTGAACCCAGGTTAGTTTTTTTGCAGCACAACAGCATAGAAATCTTCATAGTTCCTCAGAATTATGAAATGACGGATACCGCTCAATTGTAAGTAAACACAAATCTGCTCATCATAAAACCACATGACATATAAGTTTGCTAGTTCTCTAAGTGATTTATTGATGACATACGTTCGTTGCTAAAATCGAAATCAAAAATCGAAATTTAGGATGACCTACGACGGCCTACCACGGCCTATGATAACCAATGATGACCTATAACGACCTATGATGTCTTGGATCACCTCTCTGCCAAAGATGATATACGATTACCTACAGCGCGCTACGGAGGTCGAGCAGCTCCCAATATTTCAGCTGTGCTATGACATGTCAAACGAATCATACTGCTGTGCTATGATATGTCATAGGATTTGTATGTCATTCCAAAAGTTCTGTATGACATGTCATACAGTTTGTAGGTACTAGTGCACCGTCCAAGTTATCTTAGGTCTTTGTGGATCACTTTGGCAGGTTACCGTAGGCAACGTAGGTCACCCTAGGTCCTGTTTTGTTAGGTCATCGTGGGTCATCATAAGTTGTAGGTCGGAAGGGTTTGCTGCTGGTACAGGTCGTCTCTGAAGCCCACGGCAGGTCTGTGGGTTGAATGCCTACCTGCTTGTTCCTCCCAAAGCAGATCGGCCCTAGAAGATTTTTCAGGCATCAGCTTAACTACCAAAAGTATGGTCATCTGTATCGAAGGAGGAGGTTCTCGTTTTCGAATATCAAATGCACGATCGGCGGTACCCCACAATCGCTGCAACATGCAGGGCAGCTGGATTGCGGGGGAAATGCGGATAGCAGCAGCAGGTGACCCGTCATGCGATCCACTTCTGAATCCCTTGGCCACTACGGGCGCCTGGCAGCTGGAACGTCACCTCCAGCGACAGAGAAACTCACTTCGGGAGGGTCCGCAGAGGATGCACCGGAGATACGACCATAACACCATAACCGGGGCTGGCCCAAGCCTGATTGATACCGTGGTGACCGGACGCGCTCAGCGAGCCTCAGCTGGCTGCCCTGCTGCTCTTATCCCTGCATGCGACCGATCACATGCAGTAGGTATAAGATACAAAATATAGGGTGACATTTTACCGATACCGGAAACCAGAGTGTCCGCGGTTCTGGCAGATGTGAACACAAGACTGACCCGGACCCAGACCCAGCAACACAGACGCCCACAAACACCCGGCCCTGCAAGGCTGTCCGACTGTGCCCGATTCGAGGAAGGGAAATGAAGGTGCCATCCAGGAAGCAGGAACCAGTCGCGACCTGCTAATGCTTATAAACAAAGCAGAGTCTCCCAGATCAGGAACTAGCAACCTGCTTGCCGGAAGATCTACAGCAGTGGCCTGCCATCAAGGCAGCCAGAAACCCCACTTTAGCCAGGGATAGCTAGAGAACTCAGTACATCTTGAAACTTTGTTGATGTAGTAACACCACATCTAACCAGATGTGGTATCTGTTCACCCATGCACTTGTGACGCTTGTTGGACTTTGTTCGTATGACCCCACTTTTTCCCTCTTTGAACCATAGTTTGGCCAGGACGACGGTCGTCCAAGCGACCAATGGACGATTAGAATCTAGCCGATAGGTGAATTAGTGCAAGTATATAAAGTGGACTAATAGCTACTTTGAAGAAGCTTCTCTTTTTCTCTTTTCTTCTTTTTTTCTCTTTCTTTCATCTCTATAGCTGATTCTACTGTGTCTAGTCTATCTAGTCTGTTCAATAGTCTGCCTGTGTTGTGTTAGCACCAGTTCATTGAACAGCTGTTAGTCTCTAGTCTACCAGAACCGTCTACTAACACACCTCCTCCACGATCGGGTCAAGCTCCTAGACCTCTTATAGTCTTTTGTTGTTATCCTCGTTCTCGTTCTCGTCTGTCAGGATGCACCCCACCGCCGAAATCGATCCCTCTGAAGCTGACCGCGAGAAGATCCGGGAAATGCTGTCTGCTGCCCGCGACTTCGCGAAGACTAAGTCTCACGACGCCGAAGTTTTCTTGAAAGAGAACAAAAAGAACCTCGACGAAGAGTCGCGCTCCGAGGCCGAGAAAGATATCCAGAAGTTCCGCCGCTACAGCGACACTCTTGAGGACGCACTCGCCAAGAGCGAGAACACCAAGGGCCGTACTCTCAAGAAGGCCTTTGGCAAGAAGACTCTGTCGGTGGTGAGTTGAACATCTGTGTGCCTCAGGCGTCCGGGGCATTGCCTCGGACCCTGTTGAGCTATGTGCATGAGCGGTTCGTTCCGCGGGGTACTAACCACTGTCCAGGTGAAGGACACCATGCCTGATGCTGAGCAGTTCTCGAGCTTGGAGGAGATCCTCCACAACAATGGCCTCGCCTAGGCCCTGTTAGTGGAGGTTTATTTATATCATCCAGCATCCTCTATACATATGTTCATATACTGTACTGTTGAATCGACCCGGGAGCACCCTCCGGCGGCCGGGGCGCTGCCCCGGACCCCGCTGTGCTCGCTGCGCGAGCAGCGTCGGCCATCAGATCAGTGGAGTGCGTTATACTGCATCGCACCTACTCGCTGGGGGTAAGTGGTACTCGCTCGGCGAGCAGTGGTCTTGTACACTTCGGTACGTACTTTACAACATAGGTCATGCCACTGGGATGCCTGCTCGCGCAGCGAGCACAGCGGGGTCCGGGGCAGCGCCCCGGCCGCCGGAGGCATCCTCTCCCTTTCGGAATGGCTTGCTCGCGTAGCGAGCACAGCGGGTCCGGGCGGCGCCCCCAGCCAGCGGAGGTTTCTTCGACCGTCAGTGCTAGCGAGGGAGGCTGCGCCTGATGTTCTCTTTGACGATGTCCATGGCGGCGATGGCGTCCTCGCTGCTGTCGTGTTCACCGGTCTGGATAGTGCGTCCGAGGTATTTAAATGTGAGCTCGCGCAGCGCGTGGGTGCGGGCAGGTCTGAGGTCCGGATAGCGAATGGCAGTGTCGACGACGCGGGTGTGGCAGATGCGCAGGCATTTGAGGTCGTTCTCGAGTCCGTGCCCAACGAGAATCGTGGACGCGTCGATATGCTCGAAGAGCAGCTCACGGGCGTTTTTGAAGGTGATGGTGGCATATTTCACGCCCTCGAGCGAGACTCCGTCGTCAAGAGAGTGAACGCCACTGAATCTAGTGTTCAGATCAATCACTTCGCCGTAGGGGTAGGTGGTTCTGTCCAGCACCGTTCTCCCGGTATCCCAGTCTACTACTGTCAACCGGATCAGCTCCATACCGAAGGTCGTATAAGCCATCTCACAGTCAATCGCAGCTGCGAAAAGGGGCTTGCTGTGCAGCGATTCAGTAGAGGGATATCGAGAGGGTGAGGAAATTTGAGAGGATTGGATGCCTGGCTTCGGAGTGTGTGCGGGTACTGTTGTGTAGGGTATAATTGAAGCCAGTATCTCTGAATCGTTCAATTTGAAAACATGGCGCGTGCTCTGGCAGCATCCATTGCTTTCGCCTACGGGTTGAGAACAACAGGGAAAGATATCGCTTCGTTTTTTCTTGACCGGGTCGTAGGGCCGCCGCAGCTGGTGGTATTTGCAGATCGTGGGCTCTTTGCTACTGATATCGAAGGGGGAACCGCATCTGTCACAAGTGATTCGCTGGTTTGGGTCGAACTGTTTAGCTGAGGGAGATGGCAGAGCGACGTCGTAACTACGAGATTTGAGTATGTCCACAGGAATTATGAGTTTTTCAAGCTCGGTTCTGTATATGTCTCGTGTGGACTTGTGCGCTTCTGCCTTGCGCTTGGCTATATTTGCTTGCCTATAATCTCCTGTTTTGATTTTTTTGATCAGACTGCGGATGTTCATAGGGTATGACACTGTTGAACTGGTCGAGGCTGTCTTGTGTTCCAAATGCATGGCTAATCGTTTTGGCAGGGCATGGCCACCCGTAGATACTAGAGTGGAATAAATAGTTTTGAGATAGGACATGCGCTGAGGCAGAGTTGCTGGACTAGTGGTCAGTGGTTTTGCAACAAGATTATCAGCGTCTTTTCGGCTAAGACTCCGGTTAGAAGTGGCAGTAGGAGTGGCAGCAGCTGGAATAGTAGCAGGAGCAAAAGTAGTAGCACCAGGAGACTTAGTAGCGGTAGGAACATGAGTCGGAACAGTAGTGGGAGTAGGAATCTTATTAGGAGTAGGAACGGTAGTAGCAGTAGTCGTAGCAGTAATAGGAGTAGTGGCTGAAGTATTAGGAGCTTCAGAAGGAGCAGTGGTAGCAGCACTAGAACCAGTACTAGAACCAACAGTACGACCCGCTCCAGCTCTCTCCTTAGTCGGATTTAAATTATATGCCTCCGGACTGTCATTAGATCCAGTTCTAGGAGAAGTAGAAGTACCGAATTCGCTGCTACTCCTCTTTTCCGGTGTGCTTGACGTATCGAGCTTAGAGATACTACTGGAGTATGACTTTTCATCACTCTCGACAGCTGGTTCATTCGTGTCTAGAGGATGCTCTGATCGCTGTTTCTTCCTGGCACTGCCAGATTCTGTGTATACGTCCGGGTGCCTTTCTGTGTACGTTTCAGACTGTCGCTTACGTTGGCCAGCATGAGAAAACACGCAGTTGATGAGTCGGCACTTCTGGTTCAATCGCAACGAAGGACATTCTATAGCCGCCAGCAGACTTTCCGTGGATTTGAACATCTCAAGACCGGATCTAGAACCCGAGCCGCAGATAGTACTAAATCAACCTGACAATGGGCCGGCCACTATTCTCCAAGAGCAGCTCATGAACATGGTAAGTGGTAAGTTACAGCGATGTCGCTTTGATTTTGCACGGCTTTAAGTTATTTCATCCGAGCCAAACGAATCGCTCAAACAGAGGCCAGTTTTTCCACCTTGAACTGGAATTAAACTCCCCAGAACAGGACTCATTCACTGGCCATCCTCCTGTCTCGTTTTTGCAATCGACTCAGAATGGCAGGCCGAAAAGCACCGAAGGGGCTCTGGCTCAGCTGGCTCAGCAGGGAATTCTCAGGGGGGATCGACACCTCCTTCCTAGATTCAAAGGGTTAGGAACGTACAACCTCCGACTTCAACATCGCCCAGTCCTATCCGGCCCAGGAACCATACCACACTCTCACACAATGCCGCAAACGATACGGTTCATCTCGATAATTGGGCCAAATGTGAGTGTCGAACGTCGAGCGCCGGCTCAAGCACCTCTGGTGTCTGGGGCGCCGGTCCGGACCGCGCTGCCCCCCGCTGCGCTCGAATCGAAACGCACACATTCCAAGACTTGAGTTGCTCCGCGAATTCGCAGAGCACAATCAGGGTCTGAGACGTCTGAGACGACACACTGCCCGCCACGAACCAAAACTAACAGCCAAGAACTCCCCACTGTACTTACGGACATACGACCTGCAGCAGACAGAAGGCGACGAAACGACGCAGAAGCGCGAGAAGGATATCAGGTACTACTTTCTATCACATATGGCCCTGGATTATATCGTGACTGAACCCACCTACGCCAAATCGCCGCGCGACTGCTCCCTACTGCTGGTGCACGACGGCGTGGCTGTGTACGGGTGCTCGTCCAACACAAACGCCAAGATATTGATTGGCACTGATGCCCAGGACACCAGTCGCTACGACTTGCGCAGTGTGAGTGCCGTGTTTTAGCCTGTACGCCTGGGGCGGCCGGGCCGTTAGCCCGAACTTCGTGTCTCCTCGAGCTACGATCAAGGAGGGGGCTCAGAAGACTGGGGGTACGAAAAACTAACATTTTGCCAGGCTTTTCGAGCGGTCCAGAAGGCATACATCTCGTTCATGTGCAACCCATTCCGCGACGTGGATGACCCCAACGCCGACATCACGAGCAAGTCCTTCGACAGAGCCATCGACCAGCTGGCCACAGCGTGGAACACGCCGTCGGTCCGTAAATGAACCTATTTATATCCTCTATTTTCAGGGTGCGCCTCCGGCGGCCGGGCGGCCCTGTCCACCCTGTAGCTCCTGCAGCGCAGGAGACATTGGCAGCCGAGGGGCTATAAGTCCCGCTTCATCGACGAGTGTCGGGTACGCTTGAGTCCTGAAGAGCTATTCACTCATAAATATTAAGTCTCTTATTCAGGAATACCGTCTGGGTCGGCTCCACTATCGCGGACCTACTAGTAGCGCACGTCGTGCCACGGCGGCTTCTGGTACTAAAACAATTCACCGCAATCTGGCGATTATCTTGCTGTGCCACGGCGGCTGCCAGTCGGACGTCAGCACGGAAGGAAGGTGCCACATCAATCCATCACCAGTGCCACGGCCGGTCCTGTACTAAAACACCTGATTGAAGCACCGCACGGTCACTGCAGCAATCCATTTATTCATAATTGAGCATGCCTCAGGAGTCAAATAAGCCTCGACCATAAAGATGATTCAAGAGTATCGTGTTCTTTGATAATTTGGACCGACTCCATGGGTCGCGGCACTGTAGCCTGCAGTGCCGCAACGGGCAAATCTGTACGGCCACGGCCACCCAGCCCGGCGACGACTACACAGTGCCACGGCGGCCTCCGGCTCTAACAAACTTATTTGTGATACCTAACGATCACTAGAAGAATAAAGTATGTTTCATCATTAAGACGGTCTCGATCATGAAAAATCAACAGTACTGTGAGTTTGGGTTTGCATTGATACCGATTGTCGCACTGCCCGATGTCTGTGCCACAGCCGTTCAATACGTTAAAGCCGGCAAGTAAAAGAGTGGCACTGCCTGCGGTGCTGTGGCACAGCAGGACGGGACTAGTAGGACGGCAGCGCACGGCATGAATCCTACTGTGCCACAGCTTCTCATCGTCCTTTATCTTATTAAACAGCTGTAATCCGGTACTATGTCACGACAAATACCCTGTTGTGCCACAGCACCCCCCCCCCCATGCTGTGCC
>JAKTSR010000212.1:0-21767 GCA_030580325.1 Sugiyamaella sp. yHKS617 | reverse complement strand
GACCGTCTGCCGGCTCCGCGAGCGGTCGCGTCGGGTTTGTTTATTGGGAGTTCCGCCCCCGCGGAGCCGACAGGCGGTCGGCCCCTCCTCGAGCGGAGCGAGAGGAGCTACGGGGTTCGGGGCAGCGCCCCGACCGCCGGAGGCACCCTTCCACGAAGCAGGGTCCGGGAAACAGGTGGTGCGGCGCTAGGGAAACTGGTGAAGTAGCGAAATTTAAGCAGTGGTTGATGCAGGAGTTTAACGCGTCACGCAGAGAGGCAGAGGAGACGATGTCGGAGAGCGAGCAGCAGCAGAAGGAGGTCGCGGGCCACGGCGGCGGCAGCGGTGATGCTGGGGCGGTCGGCGGGGACGCGGGGCCCGGCGGCCAGCAGCAGCAGCAGTAGAAGCGGTTGCTGGACGGGGTGTACGAGCTGGATTCGGGCGACCACAAAGCGGCCAATGTGTTCCACGCGCTGCCCGAGCGCCGGCTCACGGCCTACTACAAAATCATCAAGCGGCCGTTCTCGCTTTATATCATCAAGCAGAAGATCGCTCAGAAGAAGTACACGAGCGTGGCCGAGTTCATTCGCGACTTTGCGCAGATTACCTACAACGCCCGGGTGTTCAACCGCAAGAGCAGTACCATCTACGCCGATGCCGTGGTGGTGGACAATTATATCCGCGACGTCATCATTGAAACGCTACGTGCTACGGGAAACTATACAGATGAAGAATTGGCGTATCCAGAGATTGGCCCGCTGCCAGAGGGCTCTGATAACGAGGAGGAGCCGTTCTATGACGAGGGGCCCAGTGTAGTGTCTAACGCTGGTGCTGAGCATCACGAGTACGATGATGATGAAGGCGAAGACGACGAGGAAGACGAGTATGACGACGATGGATACGGGCCCGGGTCGAAACGACGGAGCTCGCGACCGCGAAGGTCGGCAGTCCTGCTGGGCCAGCGCCGCAAGCGCGAAGAAGAGGAGGAAGAGACTCGCCAGGCCGCAGCGGCCGCAGCAGCGTCGGCTTCGATGGATACAGAACGCAGAGGAAAGCGGCGAGGACGCCCACCAATCGTCGATAAGCCACATGAACATAGAATCAAGAACGTGCTCCGTGCTGTACGAAAAGAGAAGCTGGACGGCACGGGACGAGTGCTGTCTGCTCCTTTTGAGCGGCTACCGGACGGAAAAATGTACCCGGAGTACTACACGGAGATCCAGCACCCCATTTCGCTAGACCAGATCAAAAAGAACATCAAAGGACGGAAGTATCCGACAGTAGACGCATTTCTGGCCGATATGAACCTCATGTTCGAAAACGCCAAACACTTCAACACCAAGGGCTCGCAGATCTACCAGGACGCCGAGTCGTTGCAGAAGCTCATGGAGTTCATTGCCGAGGAAGAGAAGAAGAAACCCGACTCGGCGTTCCAGGACCTCGACTCGAGCCACGCCAAAACGGCCCGACTGCCGTTAGACGAGTTCGAGCACCGCGGCGAGCGATACACGGTCGGCGACTGGGTGCACCTGAGCAACCCCAACGACCCGGCCAAGCCCATCATCGGTCAGATCTTCCGCATCTGGCAGGTTTCGGACGGCCAGAAATGGGTCAACGTGTGCTGGTACTTCCGGCCCGAGCAGACGGTGCACCGCTACGACCGGGTGTTTTACGAGAATGAGGTCATGAAATCTGGCCAGTATAGAGACCATTTGGTAGGCGAGATTCTCGAAAAATGCTACGTCATGTTCGTCTCAAGATACATCAAGGGCCGACCCTCGAGCGTCACCAGCCAGACTATGGTGTACTGCTGCGACAACAGATACAACGAAGTCGACAAGACCTTCAACCGTATTCGTACCTGGAAGGCCTGCCTTCCCGACGAGGTGCGCCAAGTCGAGTATGAGATCGATTACTATGAGCGGCCGCTTTCATTGAGAAGACTGCCTTCGCCTATCAAGCACCTTCTCCCAGAGAACGCCAGTTACGATGACCCTATTCCCGAGCCTAAAATGGGTGCTGAAAACGCTCCGCCCATTGTTGGCGGCGTGTACAAACGACTTCCTGACTCTAAAGAGCCTCTGGAGCTGCCTACTCCCGAGGGACAAGGCGACGTAGTTGGTCCCTTTGGTCCTGTTGGCAATGCACTTCGCACCACTCGATCACGGGCTGGGCCAACAGGAAACAATGTCTCGCTGGTAGTTCCGCCTGCTGGACCCGGGGCCAGATTCGCTGCTCCACTAGGACCGGGGGCGCTGACTCCAGGTGCTTCCCCAGTAGCTCGTGGGTCGCCCTATGGACAGCGACTGGGAGCTGCCGGCTCGTTCCCGACGCACTTGCAGTTCCCTGGAGGTGTGCCGCCGCTGACGCCAGCGTCTTACACCCTGCCACCGGCTGTACAGAACCTCCTGCCTGCCAAACAACTGCACGGAGTAGCCAAACAGTCCAAAACCAAGCAGATGCTGTGGTTCGCCTCGTCGCCGCTCTGGATCCCCGAACGCCACGTAACGCACCACATCCGCAAAGAACTGGGCTACAGCTTCCAGTTCCAGGGTCCGGACTACGACGTCAACGACGACACCGAGCAGCGCGTCCCCGGCTCCCGCTCCACGGTCGGCCACTCAGCAAAGTACCTAGCTTGGCGCCTCCAGAAGGACCAACAGTAACTTATTTAATCTACCCTACCTCGCACCCACCTCAATGCCTCCGGCAGCTGGGGCCCTGCCCCAGACCCCGCGGCTCCTCTCGCAGCGCTCGCGAAGCGGGCACGACGGGGTCCGGGCGTGCCTCCGGCTGCCGGGGCGCTGCCCCGGACCCCGTGGCCCCTCTCGCTACGCTCGAGGAGGGCCACTCCCGGGAGCAGCGCTCGCGGAGCGTGCACAACGGGGTCCAACGGGCTTGCCTCCGGCATCTGGGCGCTGCCCCAAACCCCGTGGCTCCTCTCGCTACGTTCGAGTCGGGATTGTTACTTCCGTTAAGGCCCTACAGGACATAGATAGAGAGGGTGTTAACTATTTACCTGCGGCAGCAGCGGCATCGTCGTCCATGTGCGTCTACACGAAACAGTCCGCTCTCCTGGGCCCTGAACCGTCGTGCCAGCGAGAAGCGCAGAAGAGAGCCACAGGCGTCTGGCTCGCGAAGCGAGCACAACGGGTCCGGGCAGCGCCCGGCCGCCGGAGGCACGCCCGTCAATTATTCTGCCGAGGCGGCCAAAGCGGTCTTGGTGCCCTTGAGGATGCCGTAGGTCACGAGCGAGAGGCCGAGAACGCGCACCAGCGGCCTGCCGAATTGGATGTAGAATGCTGCCTGGGAAGCCTGTTAGATGCCGTCAGAGATGTGGTGGGTGCTGGAGACTTACATGTTTGGACGGGCCCTCTGGCTTGGGAGAGCTACTGTAGTAGCGGCGGCCGCCGATTCGCAGCCCTCTCGCTAGTGCCAAGCGTCCCTGGATCGGTAACATGATTCCTTACTGTCTCGTACGCCCTCGTACGCACGTATTAAAGTGCCCCAGATCGTATGCTAGGGTCGCGAATTACTTGCTGGATCGATAAATTCCAGTGTATAGCGTCGAGATCAGCTGGTTAACATGTCAACATGTCAACATCGGGACGATCACTGCATACCTGCCTCTCCAGACCGAGACCCCGTGGCTCCTCTGGTGCGCTCGAGCTGGGCCAGCAGGCAAGACAGAAGCCGAAGCGCCTCCGGCGGCTGGGGCACTGCCCCAAACCCCGTGGCGCCTCTCGCTCTGCTCGAGGGGGGGCAACGCGGGGTAAGCGATATGCGCTGGCTCGCGAAGCGAGGACAGAGCCCGGCCGCCGGGTGCGAACGAATCACCTTATGATCCGGCCCGGGAGCGGTTGCTCGCGAAGCGAGCACAACGGGTCCGGGCAGCGCCCGGCCGCCGGAGGCAACCCCCCAGTCAGCCGTCAGCAGTACAGAAAATAGGCTAGGTTAATATAAACAAATGTCTAGACAGTGAAGGTTTTCTTGAAGCGCGAGGCGACGGCGTCGATGAACTCCTCAGTGAGGACGTAGCTGGAACGGTCGGTCTTGCCGCAGGCAAGGGCGAGGTCCTTGGTCATGATGCCGTCGACCTGGACAGTGTCGACAGTGGCCTTTTCAAGGGCCTCACCGAATTTGACCACGTCGGGGGTGTTGTCGAGCTTGCCACGCTGGATGATACCACGGGTCCAGGCGAAGATGGAAGCGATCGAGTTAGTCGAGGTTTCCTTGCCTTGCTGGTATTGTCTGTAGTGACGGGTGACAGTGCCGTGAGCAGCTTCGGATTCAAAGGTCTTGCCGTCGGGGGTGATGAGGACCGAGGTCATGAGACCAAGGGAACCAAAGCCTTGAGCGACGATGTCAGACTGCACATCACCGTCGTAGTTCTTGAGGGCCATAATATAACCACCAGATGACTTGATCATCTGAGCGACCATATCGTCAATCAAACGGTGCTCGTACCAGATCTTCTTGGCCTCAAAGTCCTTCTTGTAAGTAGACTCATACAGCTCATTGAAGATGTCCTTGAAACGACCGTCGTACTTCTTAAGAATGGTGTTCTTAGTCGACATGTAAAGAGGCAGCTCCTTCTCAAGAGCCAGCTTGAACGAGGCATGGGCGAAGCCACGAATCGAGTCGTCGGTGTTGTACATGGCAAGAGCGACACCGCCATCTTCCTTGTACTCATAGACCTTGATCTTTTGAGCCTCACCGCCGTTCTTGGGGGTGAAAACCAGCTCAAGAGTGCCTGCCTCCTTGATAACGGCATCTTGGGCCTTGTACTGGTCTCCATGAGCGTGACGACCAATGATAATAGGCTTCTCCCAGCCGCTCACCAAACGGGGAATACGGGGAATAACAATGGGCTCACGGAACACAGTACCTCCAAGAATGTTACGGATAGTACCGTTAGGAGAGAGCCACATCTTTTTAAGGTGGAACTCCTTAACACGAGCCTCGTCGGGAGTGATGGTAGCACACTTGACACCGACTTGGTACTTCAA
This sequence comes from Sugiyamaella sp. yHKS617, assembly GCA_030580325.1. NCBI lineage: Eukaryota > Fungi > Ascomycota > Dipodascomycetes > Dipodascales > Trichomonascaceae > Sugiyamaella > Sugiyamaella sp. yHKS617. The sequence goes on along the minus strand of JAKTSR010000212.1, from coordinate 16,779 downwards.
GATAGCATTGGCAGCATCAATGGTGACTTGATCGTTGGTCTCGTCACGGTACTGAATGCCCAAGTCGTAGTACTTCAGGTCGATATCAAGGTAGGGAAGAATGAGTTTCTCACGAATCGACTTCCAGATGACTCTGGTCATCTCATCACCGTCGAGCTCGACAATGGGGTTCACAACCTTGATTTTACTGGCTGCAGTTGAAGCTGTCATTGTTAGTATGCCGGGGAACGGGAGAGAGGCTGGAACTGGAGTGGAACTGGAGTGGAACTGGAGTGGAACTGGACTAGAACTAGCTAGAATTATGTGTAGTATGGAATGACAAAGTAAGTGTCTGTTTCAATAGCCGCCGAAGTCGATATAATATGCTTCAATATGCCTGAATATGAAAAGATATGATAATCCTGGGACCTCAACCTCTCCAAAGTGCCGTGACAGTACACTACAGACTGGAACTGATCAGTCAAATCCAAGCCTCTACACTCATACCTCATTCAGGGGGATCATCTGTTTATATATGGTGCAATTAAGCGATATCACTTAGCCGGTGTCCGGCTTTTATCGGAGCCCACGCCCGACTCGGGGTTCCCTGTGTCGCGTTGATCAGCAGGGCTTTTAAAGTTGACGGCGCTAATCGTGGAGTTTGATTGACATTCACCATATTGAGCTAGCAGCTATGCAAAGACCAAAAGAAGAAACAAAAGGTAAACTCATTCAGGGACCGGGTCTTAACGAGGACACCAATACTCATCATATCCATGATATTCTTCCTCTTAGTAAGAGTAAACCGTTGTTGATAGGTCATCAGAGACCCTGTCAAGTTACTTTTTCGGATGCCGGGAGCCGGATGCCGAACTCCACCCCACATTGCAATTATCGCAGCGCATGTCCTAGGAACATATGCATGATTTCAAAGTATCTGATTCGCCAACTGATTTCGAGTACTAAGAGACCCGACTTTTCAAATTACGGGCTAGTCTTGGCCCAGAGATACAGCCGGCTCTTCACGGCCTGGAAACTCTTAACAGAATAGCACTGGTGGGTATGTGAATAAGGACTACATTCCCACAGACTTGGCAATAACTCTTGAAGCTCCGAGCTGCGAACATGTCACAAGTGTTCTACTCTCAATGATTTTAACGAACTGGACTCGAATAGGTTGTTCCCTCGGCAAATATAAATGCCGAATGACAAGATACGACGAACACCACTCCTACAACTGAACTCCGTAACTTGAAAAATGATCCTTTCCAATTTCTCGCCCATTTGTCCACAGAATCAAGTGCCGCACGTCGGGAAAATCATTCTCAATGCCAAAATCAAATCTCCTAGTTTGAGCCGAGCTCCATGACAACGCTACTGCGGTGATGTGATGCAGAAATCTCGAATGACCACAACTATGACCGACACTCAATAAAGAAAGCATTTCTTACTACTACCAGGTTCATTCCACAGCTCTCAGCCCAGCCATTGAGTGCAAGCTCACTGCCCTAGCAAACAATCACCTTGACTGTTGCGTGGCTCTTCTCTAAGCAGAGGCAGGTCCATCCTCCTACCTAGTAATCCACGCAGCATCCAATTGCTGCTCAATATCGACCCTCTACTTACCGGCTCTAAACCCGCTACTGATGTTAGCCAGTCTTCTGGCAGCTGTGGCAGTAGGGCGGTACATTTTACTAGCTGAGATATCCGAGAGATTAAGTCCACTGCTATTTCCCTTGATCTGTTTCGCTTCTGCACTATTGTATATATACTACTGTTCCAAGCGTCAGCCGCGCCAGATTCCTGCTAATGAGTCAAGGCCGATACCGGAGTCTGCCTTCGGCAGCCGGAGGCTGCCCGGACTCGTAGCTCCAGCGCGCAGGAGTTTTCCGGTGACCAGGCTCCACGACCGGGCTAGAGCTCGTGCTCGGGCCACTGGCACGGGACACTGGACCAGGCAAGAGACTGAGGCCGGGGGCCACTGGTATAGCACTGAACCGGCCAACGGCGGCCCCAGCAGTCACACACAAGCCGCAGCCTCTGCTTCTCAAGAGGAGAGGCCGAGCCCCGGCGGAAACCGTTCTTGGGAAACTCCTCGAGCGAAAGCTGGAGTAGAAATCGGTCGGGGCAGAGCCGGGCCGCCGGAGGCACCCTGAACGCCAAAGGCCCCGTCCCCGGTTGGTCCCCGAATGGCCCCTGGGGGTCTCGCTGACCTCCGGCACTCGGGCACGGTCCAGACATCGTCGCGCCCTTCATGGACTGCCCTGGCGCTGGCGGAGATGGTGGACCCTGCAGAGACTGCTGGTCCCTGCATAGAGGCTAGTTGGTCGGCGGATAATGGGATATGCTGGAAAAGCGTGATCTCCGAATCAGACATCAGCAGGCGAGGAAAGAGATAGTATATACAGCTGGCACGACCTAATAGAAAGCTGTGGCAATAGAGAAGGCATGGGTACGATTGCCGATAGTCTGAGGTCGATTCGGTCCGAGCTGGACAGGCTGGCTGGCGGTGAATTGGATGTCACACGGGACTTTCACCTCGACCGGGCGCCGGAGGACAGACCGGCCCCGGAGATCATGCGCTCGAACGAGTACTTGGTGGACAAGTATCTTACGCCGAAGACTGCCTTTGATGAAGATTGGATGAACGAATTACAGGAGTGAGTTTCTGACCCGTTTGCCAGGCTGTGGAGAAACCCGGGCTAGAATCGGCAAAAGGACCGATAGTGTCCAGCACCAGCACCACCGGAGGCGAGTGGCCAGGAGGACACTCCCATGACCAATCCCGTTCGCCTCCGGCGGGGCTGGGGCGCTGCCCCAGACCCCGTAGCTCCTCTTTGCTGCGCTCGAGGAGGACACTCCCAGGACCGAGCGCCAGAAGCTAACATTTGACCAGCCTGGGACACATAGACAAAATGCAATTCGCGCAGGACCTGTTCTCGATTCCCCATTTCGGATCGCGAGTACAGGTGAAGTACAAGCGAAGCGGCCTGGATGGCAAGATCGTTGGTTTCGAGGAAGTGGTCATAAATCCACAGGAAACTAATGCCAAAAACTCACTGCGTCTGGACCGTCAGATGGGATCCAAGCTCGATTTCGTACGTGGCAGGGCCGGGTTCATGCCCTTTGCACCTGGTGGAATCGACACTCCTGAAATCCCCGAGACAAAGCTCATTCTTCACAGAGACCGTGAAGGCTTGTTCGATATCCCCCCAGGATTCACTCGTGGATTGAGAAACGAGAGTCTTCCTGTCGGCGCAGACGAAGTCGGCATGTTGAAAGAAAAGGAATCGGGACAGCTCGATGAGGATGATAACGAAGACGACGAAGATGAGGATGAAACTGAGGCTAGTGCGGATGGAGCTCGTGAAATCGACGAGGATGATGATGATGATGATGACGAAGAAGAAGACGTGGTGGATATTACCAGCGGCATACACTCGTTCAAATTCGACCAGGATTCAAAATCAACTGCAATCGGATCATCCTTCTCTTCGGCTATAGATGACTTGCTTCCACAGGACATCAGTTTCGGACGTACAGATGCTGCTACGACGCTGGCTCTGGCTTCAGCAGGCTTAACAACCAAGGTCAAAGAGTGGGCCCATGTTGTCGACGTTAACAAGACAATCACGAACTTTGAAGAACTGGTCCCCAATCCTGCTAAGGAATACCCCTTCGAACTCGACACGTTCCAGAAAGAGGCGGTATACCATTTGGAACAGGGCGACTCAGTTTTCGTAGCCGCTCATACCTCAGCAGGTAAGACGGCCGTTGCAGAGTATGCCATCTCGATGGCGAACCGTAATATGACCAAGACAATCTACACTTCACCAATTAAAGCATTGAGTAACCAGAAGTATCGAGACTTTAAACAGATCTATGACGACGTCGGTATCTTGACTGGTGACGTACAAATTAACCCCGAAGCAAGCTGCCTGATCATGACCACAGAAATTCTCCGAAGCATGTTGTACAGAGGAGCCGATTTGATCCGTGATGTTGAATTCGTTATTTTCGACGAGGTACATTATGTGAATGATCAGGATAGAGGTGTCGTGTGGGAAGAAGTCATTATCATGTTACCCGATCACGTCAAGTTCATTCTGCTTTCTGCCACTGTGCCCAATACGTTCGAATTCGCTAACTGGGTTGGCCGTACCAAGCGAAAGGATATTTATGTCATTTCCACCAGTCACCGTCCTGTGCCTTTAGAACACTACCTATGGGCGAAGAATAATAAGTACAAGATTGTCGACGAACACAAAAATTTCTTAGAACCTGGCTGGAAAGCTGCAAATGATGTTTTGACTAAAAAGAGTGACCAGGGAGCTGCTTCTGGGAGGGGTGGTGCACAGGCAGGAAGAGGCGGTGCGGGTCGAGGAGGAAGAGGTGGCGGTGGCCCCGGTGGCAGAGGAGGCGGCAACAGAGGAGGAAGGGGAGGAGGTGCCCCTGGAAGAGGTGGGTTCACTGGCGGAGGCGGTGGTGGAGCAAGGAGAAATGGAAATTTCCCTGGCAAGACTTCGCTCACTCAACTATGCCACCATCTTCAAAAAGGTAGCCTGCTTCCAGCGGTTATCTTTGTGTTTTCCAAAAAACGCTCTGAGGAATTTGCTCTTATGCTGTCATCTCTAGACTATTGCAGTGCCAAGGAAAAGTCAGAGATTCACATGTTCATTGACAAGGCAGTATCACGCCTGAAAAAAGAAGACAGAGACCTTCCACAGATCCTCATGGTAAGGGATCTGTTGTCGCGCGGTATTGGCATTCACCATGGCGGATTGTTACCAATAATGAAGGAAGTTATTGAGATATTGTTTTCAAAATCACTTGTAAAGGTGCTGTTTGCTACCGAAACATTTGCAATGGGGCTCAATCTACCTACCCGTACTGTCGTATTTGCCAATACTGGAAAACATGATGGACGAAGCTTCCGTCAGCTACTGCCCGGTGAATATACCCAGATGGCAGGTAGAGCTGGTAGACGTGGATTGGACCCAACTGGTACCGTGATAATTATGTGCAACGACCCTGAGGCACCGGCTATGGCCAATCTCAAAGCAATGATGCTAGGAACGCCTACCAAGTTGCAAAGTCAATTCCGTCTTACCTATAATATGATCCTGAACCTGCTTCGAATCGAAGCTCTCAAAGTAGAGGACATGATCAAGCGGTCGTTCAGTGAAAACTCCAGTCAAGTGCTACTCCCTGAGCACGAAAAGAATGTTAAAGCCAATGAAGCATCTTTGCTGAACCTGAAGAGAGACCCATGTCCTATTTGCGATATCGATATTGACCAGGTCCACGAAGAAATCGTGAGCTACGCACGTTTGTCGTCAGAAATTCTTGACCTGGTCATTCAATCGCCAATAGGCAGGAGATCTATTCCTGCTGGAAGACTGGTTGTCTACTTCGACGAGTTCAAAAACAGGAGAACCCTTGGTATACTTGTAAGAACTCTCAACCGAGACCGCAAGTTCCTAGTCCTGGCAGTTGCAAAAATGGGCAATTCGAGAACTGAAAGTGAGGCTCTGACCAAAGTGCCATATTTGACGGTCATCCCTGGATTTGCCAGCCAAAACCTGAAACCGTTCAGACTCCTCACTCACTTCCGAGAAGTTGCCATAAACATGTCAACCGTTGAAAGTATTCTTTCCATGTCGGTGAAAGTCGCTCTCAGTGATGTAGTTAAGCAGAATCGGGAAGCTGTTGCTCGGGTAGTTGAGCAGCTTGAACTATGTTTGCAGTTCCAGTTTCATTGGCAGCCGTTGACATTTTCGAAACTCAAAGATGCTCAGCTGACAGTCCTATTAGCAGAGAGAGAGGAGGCCGCGAAAATAATCGCGGGAAGCAAGTCCATCAAGTGTAAGAATTTCATGAAGACATATTCTCAAGTGCACGAGGCATATGTGATCAAGCAAAAAATTGCATCTTTGAAGCAGCTTATTTCCGACCAGAATTTGGAGCTGCTTCCCGACTATGAACAGCGCATTCAAGTGCTCAAAGACTTGAACTACATCGACGACGACCTCAACGTTTTACTGAAGGGTCGTGTGGCATGCGAAATCAGTACCGGATTCGAACTGATCGTGACCGAGTTGGTGTTGAACAATTTCCTTGGTGACTATGAGCCCGAGGAAATCGTCGCCTTGCTGTCGGCGTTTGTGTTTGAGGGCAACACCAAAGTCGATGTTGAGACTGTAACTCCTAGACTCGACCAAGGTCGGGCACGCATTCTTGATATTGTCAGCACGACGAACAGGGTGTTCGAGGCACACCAGGTGCTCATGACCCAAGAAGAAGCTGAGTTCACGGAAAGAATGAGATTCGGACTCATGGAAGTGGTCTATGAGTGGGCCCGCGGCATGTCGTTTAATTCGATTACCCAGCTCACGGACGTCCAAGAAGGAACCATTGTCCGCGTCATCACCCGTATGGATGAGATCTGTCGAGAAGTCATGGCTGCAGCTCGAATTATTGGTGACTCGACTCTATACGACAAAATGTCGCTCGCCCAAGAGAAGATCAAGCGCGACATTGTGTTCTGCGCTAGTTTGTATATCTAAGAGATTATTTGCTGCGAACTTCCCTTGCGCGGGTTTCTTCGTTTGGTGGCAGCGTGCCTCTGAGGTCCGGGACGCTGCCCCGGACCCCGCTGTGCGATGCTGGCTCCACACGGGTCGAGGAATGGCGAGTCCGCAGTAGCTCGCGAAGCTGCCGAAAGCGCTAGCAGAAGCAACTAGCAGAGGAGACTAGCAGAAGTGAAACTAGGCGTTAGATTATATACATATTTACAAAGCGGCTAGATGACAACGACGCCAGAGTCGATGAATGCAGGCTTGAACTCGGTGGAGTCGTTGTGGTCCGAAGGCAGCTGGGGATTGACAGGCGAGTAGAGGTACCACGACTTCAGGGCATGAACAGCAGCCCTGGTGCGGGCCTCGTTGAGACTGGCACCCTGGCCCTCGCCGAGTTTGCTTGATCCGCTGAAGACACCTACCACGAAGACAGGAGCCTTGGAGTAACGGCCACTTTCAGCCAGAAGACGTGAGATGGGCTGTTCGAGTCCTTCACGTGAGCAGAGCACAGCCAACTCGCGAGTAGGCTTGTCGAAGCTCATAATGGAAGCCATGTCGATTTTACGGGGCTGGATAATGTACTTGTGGATGAAGTCGCGGGCTTCTTCCAGACCGCCATGCGCATACACACCAGCAACGAGAGATCTCACAAAACTGGCCATAGCTTCGTTGAAGTCAACATGATTCTTGTCACTGTCAACAACTTGCACCACTCCCGGCTCTGGGTGGACCAAATTCTCAGTAAAAAGCAGTCGGCCAAGAACATCTTCGTCAGACTGTTCAGCCAAGTACCGAGTGAACGAAGATCTGCTATCTGGTTCGACACCCCATGCAGTGCCTAATTTTGCCAGAGCAGGCAGCGATGTGTACAATTCAACGACGTGTCGAAGAACTTTATGAGGTAACCGAGGATATTTGACGAGGAAATACTCGTAGACATAAAACGACAGCACGGTCTTGCCGAAGTTGGCAAGTCCGACATTATCGGCGAACTTGACGTTAGCGGAGCGGCACACCAGCGCTCTAGCTAGTGTGGAATATAGAAATTTGTCCGACAGACCCAATCTAGCATGAAGAGCACGCAGGCCAGGGATGTTGCTAGCCAGAGTTTCAGGAATGGGTTCAGCCGCTTCCGACCGCTGGTAGGCTCCAAAGTTGAATGGATTTTCAGGGCTTTTGTAGGTCGCATTGCTAGTCGTATTGCTCGATGTCGAGGCTGTAGACTGGAAACGCTTCTGGCTGGCACCAATGCCACCAGTCGCCTTGTGTCTACTCGTTAGCAGCACATTGGCAGATCTAGCACCCAGCGAGGCCAATGCACGCTGTCTCTGGACATTGGCGGCCGCTTTTACAGTGGCCGAAGTGCAGTTCGTCCTTAAAACTTTCATAGACATTTTGATTTGGTAATGATTTTGATATCGGTTCTGATAATGATTCGGATGTTGATGTTAGGATATGACGCTGATCTGATCCTGAGATATCCTCTACGCTTTATCAGACTAAGCAACAAGCAACTCAATAAACTTCTGATACAAGCTGAATAAACTGGTTCTCAAGCGTCAGAATCAATCCGAGATAAAATTTCAGATACGAGATGATGTGATCACAATGTGACTGGAGACCTCTGATCCGCTGAACCTCAATAGCCTGTCTTTTATCCACCCTTTTCTGGTTTACGATTTTTTTGCTGTGTTTTATCCGCCTCCCTGTCCACGTCGGCGTCAGTCGTCACCTGCTTGTCCACGGGTAATAGTCGTCTCGCCGCTTCAGATCACTCTACTTCAGGCCGGCGTCAGTGGATGTATGTATGAATTTCACTCGAACTGAAAAATTACTCCAAAATACTTTTCGCCCGTTTCGAGCTGCTGTGCGGCGCGCCGCATCGACTCTAAAACCGAAGTTGGCCCTGCCAGATATTTCCCGGCCAGCTCTGCCATTGGAACCAAGCGATTGCCAATTACCAATCACTCCAACTAGGACAAGTGGCAGAGCCCAGGAAACACAGAAAACAGAGGGCTTTCTACTGGTTGTGCCTAGCAGACAGCCTGTACAAGATTTCCCCTGCTCGAGTCCCCTGCTTCGAGTTGGGATCACAGCTGTTGCCGCTTCCGCGGCTCACCACCCGACAGGCCAATCAAAAAATCCATGAAGTCACCGAACTCATCTTCACAAGACTACAGTCGATACCAGTACACCCAAGTCGCTCCAAGGAGACAGATAAAATGGTATGCGCGACGTGGTACATGACGGACAGAAGCTTCTGATGCGCCAATTGGAACCCCTGGCTCTCTGACGACAAGGGGCAGGCTTCTCATGTGAGCCTCCGGCGGCCGGGGCGCTGCCTCGGACCCCGTAGCTCCTCTTCGCTTCGCTCGAGGAGGGTGGCAGCCTCGCGACAGGGCCTGTTTTTTTGTCTCGCTGGGCTCGAGTTTCTTCGCAGGTCCCAGCTGACCCAGCCCAGAGAAGAGGAGCTGCGGGGTCCAGGGCAGCGCCCCGGCTGCCGGAGGCTCACGAGCATACGAGAGACGGCCAAGCACTAACACCCCCAGGCCGGCGGACACCACCACGTAGAGCACGCCTGGTCTCCTTCGGGAGGCTGGTTTTTCACTCCCAAGAACTGGAAGTCCAACACTATTTATATCTCGGCGGGCCTGTTCGGCGTGTCGGTGCTGACCTATGTACTGGGCCAGAAGCTGACGTTCGACTCCGCCCGTGCCGTCGATGATGACACTATTGCCAGATGGAACAATGCTGCTAAGAAGGCTAGAGAGGCGTCTGCCATCCAGGACGTTGCAGGCCGGAGCTAGGCTGAGAATTGTATGAGCGGAGCTGGCTGTCGCCGTGCTGGTGCTGCACTTGCTCACGCCCACCCGTGGCATTCTTAATCTATTTGTTTGTTTGTTCATATTGTATCTAGATAAAATATTCATTACATCGTACAGGTTATATCGTACAGGTGCCGGTAGTAGCAAGCATCAAAGCTGTTTCTCGTGAATTACATGTGTACATGTGTATTTATTTGCAGAAGTAGTCAAGCAGTTGGCGCTGGCCCAGGCTGAGCTGTCCAATAACATGCTCCTCGAGAAAGTCCTTATCACGCTCTTCTGAAAGGAGCTGTCGGAGGCTGACTACTAGTGGGTATGTCTCCTTTCGGATTTTAGTCTCGTCATGTCCAATATACGCCACGATAATCGAGGCCAGAGCAGGAAGGAGCGGTCTCAGCTGCTCTTCCAGCTCAGCCTGATCGAGGGCAGAAGATATCAGCTGTTTCAACGCAGAGACGACAAATACGGACACCTCGTTCAGGTTGGTGTCGGCATTGATAGGCAGCTTGCCAGGCGTTTTGATCGCCTCGTACACCGTTAGCAGCCCAGAAATCATTCTCGTTCGAAGGCTGACATCGTCAGCATCGGTGCGAGTGCACTTCGAAATCAACAGGGTCGTCGTATCGGCAAGAGCTCCAAGCGCGATTATCGGACTGGACATACCAGCAATGTACGAAAATGACTTGATCAGTTCGACCTCCTGGCCGTCAAACGCACTGGGTTCGGCTTCTAAAAGCTGGTACACGAGCAGTAGAGACTGGCTGGTTTCGTTCTCCGATAGATCATCCCTAGCAATATAAGACAAGACACTATTCTGGAGCTTTGACAGCCATTTGCCCTTTTTCCAGGTGCTATAGGCCGGAGCAAGATGACTAAGATTGTCATCAGATGTTCTGGCCCCTTTGACGATGGTAATCAACTTCCGAAGTCCATGCGAGTCGATTGTCCTGGAGTCGATTTGGTGGATCAAAGATTTGTATAGTTGACTAGCATCCTCGTCTGTTTGTGGTAATGGCGACGAGCATACGTTCTTGTGCGCTGATAGCGCATGCCAGGAAAGAATTGTGGAGTTGACATTCTCTCTCAGTTTGATAGGAGTCTGTACAGAAAACATCAGCTTTTCCGGCGTGTTGCTTCCAGAAGAAGACGATTTGGAATCTTCGAAAATCGATAGTTTAGGCGGCTGAGGCGAGGTAGTGATTGGGGGAGCCAGTTCCGAAGGAGTAGAGTGGAGATTGAGGTTGCTGATTCCAGTAATTTCGATCGAGTCTTCTCCTTCTATTTGTTCTTCAACCGCTTCCTGCGATGGGTCGTCTTCCGTCTGAGCCGGCTCCTGCTGGGATTCTACTTCTTGCTCCATTTCAATTTCCATCGTTGTAGCTTCCACAATGAGAGCCTCTTCTACTGCACTGGGTGTTGTTTCAACAGCAATAGAGGATAGATCAATGCGGGAAACAGTCGCGCTTGTTTCCTCGCCGTTTCCACTAGCATCTCGCTCGACTTCGACTCGCTCAGACATACTGCTATCGTGCGCAAAACCTTCAGACTCTGGGATCTCAGTGGGTAGTGCTTCACCGTCTGACATATCGTCGTCCCGATCCGACTCGGCCTGTGATGCGAGATTTTCACCACCATCTAGCTCTGCTGTCTCCGATCGAGAGGCACCGTGTTCTACTGATACATAGTCACCCGCCATATCCCGACCCTCGATCGAGTGATTGGGCTCGACTTTAACGTCCTCCTTGTCATTATCAAATGAGCCACTCGCATTCTCAAATGTCTTGTCTCTTACAATAGTCTCATCCCTGACATCCTGGGATATCACAGTTTTTGTCGTGTCCTCGACAGCCTCGTCCTCGACCTTAACACTACTGTCACTGTCAATAGGCATGACCTCTTCACCTTCCCTAGAAATGAGCTCCCCAGTTAAGACAGCCTTGTCATGTTCAACAGGGAGTGTCTCCATGACCTGATCTGCATCGCTGCTACCTGTGTTGTCCGCGCTACTGCCTCCATCAACTAGCCCCTTTGCCTTTAGCAGATTATAAATATCCGTGACGAGCTCCAACTCGCGGCCCTGGAAGTCAGTCACGGCCAAAATCTGTATCGCTTCTCCAACATCAGCCTGAGCATCCAGATTCTCACTGACAGACTTGGCCAACTCCAAGAGCATCAGTTTAGATTGTCCCCGGCCAATTAAATCAACCAGTACAACGAATGCTTCTCTCGATATCAGCAGATGCTTCAACGCAAGCAAGCTATTGCTCAAATCTACTCCGTCTAAGCTGTATGAAGCGCCGTATAAAATATTCTTCACTCCAACAAACTGCAAAACAGAGCCAATTATAGGGGCATCGCAGAATGTTGATACCTGTTCGAGATACTTGAACTGGACAGTACCGTCAGTATCTTCGAAGAAAAAGACTCTCCTAAGACTGGCTTCAATGACATCTGGTGTGGGCAAAGTGGCCGGACGGCGGCAGTTGATTTCAGAACTAGGTTCTTTGCCCTGAAGAAGATACGTCAGTGCTCGTACTCCATTAATGAACTTTGAATCATCCTGGTGCTGCAACAGCTCAGAAACACTCAATGAGATCTCAATATCAGGGGTCAATCTCTTTCTCAAGCTGCTGCTACTGACAGTGTTGGCTGCAGGCACATTGATCAAATTTGCAGAGGTTTGAGAGTTGTTCTGAATTGGGCCACTATGGGTATTATTAGTCACTAAACCCCGCTTGGGGTGTAGACCATTGGACACCAGCGAAGAGGTGGAAAAGCTCGAATTGGCAGTACTACTAGCTGCTGCAGTGGTGAGGGCCACCTTCAACCGCAGTGGCTTCTTATTCGCCACTAAAATAGGCTCTTTTGTAACACCTCTGCCAGCTTCTCGAGATTTAGCAATGAAATCACGAATAGGGGGCCTGTTAGCAGTGGCTGCTCTCGTAATTTTTAAGGGGGCATGGTTGGAGGGAGTCAATCCCGTTGGTCTCACTCGTTCTACTGCCTTTCTTGTAGTATTGTCCATTTTATTGATTGCCGCCTCTCCGAGTTTGGAAAATACTGTATAGAAGTCCCAAAATGCAAGCCTCATTCCTTCACGAACAGCCGGGTTGGCATCACTTACGCCCTTCAAAATGACCTTTTCCAGAAGCGCATCTCCTCCATTCGCCTCAATGTGCTTACCGCCGGCCTTGCTTCCGTGACAGGAAATAATTAGTCGAGTCCAAACTGACGCGTACACTTTGGCCTGCGGGACCTTGTCATTGACTACCATTTGAATGTGATTTAGGTATTTCAATGAATATGAGGTGTTAATTATCATGACGTTGATCACCATGGCGGCAACCTGGGCACTGATTTTCTTTGCTCCCTGAGTGATTCGGACTAGATTAGTCAGATATGGCTCAATAACAGGATCAAACATATGGGTCATGATCGTAGCTCCTTCTTTAACCAATTGACATCCATGTGTCGAAAGAGATGTTCGCAGCGAACTGATAGCCTTGACCAACCCGTCAGAGAAAGTCTTGAACATCCACACTATTGTTTCTGGAAAGTCAGACGGAGCATTGCCGCGGAGTAGGCTTCTTAGTCTGATGATGCTCTTTTCTCGCTTGCTCCAGTTGAACTCTGTTTCTTTTCCTTCAAAGCACGCTGTCATCTCCTCCAGAATCTGTCGGAACGCATCGCTGGAGGAAACATCCTCGCTGCTCATATCATCCATTTTATATCCTTCCATATCTGTGACAAACTTTATGGATAACGTATGAGCGCCTGGAACGGTGCTGCCATTTCCAGATGTAGCTATTGAATGGCTCGTCGAGGTGACATTTCCAGTGCCAGCTGGCGGCCTGCTCGCAGTTGTTGCTGTTGATGTTGCAGCCGTTGTCTTCACAGCGACTCTGCCACTCCTGAGAGAGCTCGCACTACCAGGTCTGTCTCGGCTCGAGTCGCTCGGCTCACGCACCTCCCTCATTTCTCGCACATCTCTCATTTCGCTATCCAGTCCTATATCTTTCAAGATCATCCTCTGAGTGCTTGTATTCACTGACTGTTCTGCCATTTCACGGTGCAAGTCCAGCTTGGCTTTGATATGAGCAGTCTGGAAAAAGGACACCAACAATTCAATCGCTGCCTTGCAGACTGCATCGTACGAGTCGTTCAGCAGAGCCACTACACTAGCAGTAAATGGCCTGAAAACAAATCTTGAATCCTTCATCATGTGGATTCTGCTGGCTAGCATGTCCACACACTCGAGCCTCACTCGCTCGTTTGCATGTGTGAAACCTACGCTTCTCAGAATCATCTCCGATTCATTGGGGCAGCTAATCCAGTAGTCCTCGAACACTCTTCTGGCTGTCGTCCTTAGAGATGGCTTAGCATCGCTGAATTTCTCAATAAGTATAGGTAGTGCGATATGAGCCGGTGGCCCCTGTAACGCTTCGGGGTTCTGGAGAATCACCCGTTTTATCAAGTGGCACATGCAACTGAAGGCTACCGGTTGCAGCATATTCGCCCCACCAGCATCTCCAGTGCCTGGCTCTATAGCCAGCCTCAGGGCTTCGAAGTATCTCGTCACAGAGTCCAGCTGCACACATGTTAGTTGGTTCTTCGTTGAAACCAGTCGAAACCACTGCAGCTACCAGGCGAAACCTGAACAGTATAAATCGTCAGCCCATCCCATCAAGAAGAGCTCGAATCATAAACCAAAATTTTAACTTATCGCGTAACCTGTTACTCATATGGCATACTTACATCCACATATGAACGCTTGACATCTGCCTTGAATGACGCTACTGCCGCAGTGCGCTCGCCAATTGCTACAAGTCTGTTAGTCTGATCACCTTCAATCAGTCTAATCCAGCCATTTCCCACTGTTTCCTGTTTCTCAACAGACATGAGACGCGACCGCTTGCTACTTACACCCTGTGCCCGCCAGGACAATATACAGGCTTTCTGCGTCTATCGTCATGACTCGTAGCACGCCTTTCCTCTACCGTTCTCCTCTGTCGACCTGTCACCTCTATGCTTGTAAAATCTGGGTTACCAAGTCCGCGCAGTCTGCCTATAGCTATCACAGCCGTCTCACTTGGTTTCGGGTGCGCAATATACGAGTCTCCAGTGCTGACGGTCTCCTAAGTGTCTCAAACTGTTTGTTTACTTTCAGTTCAATCTTTACCGTTACTGTCTAAATATCATGCAGCATGAACCCGGCGCGTTAGCAGGGTAACCTCTATAGCTGCATCGACACGCCGGTTCCCCTGCCGATCAATGGACCCTGAAGAGCTGGTAGCACAGTCTTGGAGATGCTTCCGGCGGCCGGGCGCCGCCCGGACCCGTGGCACTCGCTGCGCGAGCGATAGCTGCTCCGTTGAAAGGGCTTCGGGCTCCCCGAGCGCGACCCGGTTGGATCACCACCTCTGGCGGAGCCGTCATCGCTCGCGCAGCGAGCACTACGGGTCCGGGCAGCGCCCGGCCGCCGGAGGCACCTCCCCAGAGCATGAAGATGTTGGCACTAGTGCCGAAGCTCCCGTGGTTATCATGCGAGATCAGTATTCATGGGACCATCCGAGAGTATTGGTCTACGTATGACTGACGGATTTCCTGAAGGTGTCTAATGTCGTGGCCGCCTGTTCAGGGGACAGGTGCTTCTGAAGAGTGACAAGGACGTCGGTCCATGCGTCTTCTGAGAGTACTGCCTGGGTAAGCGGCTCAGGCTCGGGTTCAGCCTCGGATGCTTTTTCGGTCTTGGTAGATGAAGTGCTATCTGGCGCCGAGATCATGGTCACAAATGAGACAGACGGCCCACTACCACTTTCCTCATCAGTAGTACTGAGCTCCCCTACGGTTTTTGAATCGCTGATGACCTTGCCCTTAATGAGGAACCTGATATTGGAGGTGGTGTATCCATTGTCGGCCAATGGTCCATCTGGATCTCCGACTAGCCTTTCTTTCACGCTGAGCACTGTATCACCGGCTGGGATATCGTCAAATTCAAGCGTGAACTTCGGGCTACGGATTGATTTCAAGCTCACTCT
Organism: Sugiyamaella sp. yHKS617; assembly: GCA_030580325.1. Taxonomy (NCBI): domain Eukaryota; kingdom Fungi; phylum Ascomycota; class Dipodascomycetes; order Dipodascales; family Trichomonascaceae; genus Sugiyamaella; species Sugiyamaella sp. yHKS617. The sequence continues at coordinate 1,359 of JAKTSR010000212.1, read as the reverse complement.
AACGAATTTCTCCGTGGAGCCTGTGGCTGATGCTGTGGGGGTCTTCTTCTTGGCCTGCGGCATAGCAGGCAGAGGCTGAGCGGGAGCACAATGTTAGTATGTGTATCACTTATTCCAGAATTCGTCAGGTCGCAAGCCATCAACATTGAAAGGGTGATTCTCCTGAATGCTGATGTCTCATAGCTTGAGTAGTACTTACCAAGACTGACCAGACTTGCTCTCCAACATAGTTCTGGGGAAGTGGGGGCTCAGGCACTTTCACGCTCAGAAGGTGTAGAAACGCCTTCACGAACGTCTTGTCATCGATTGATGCTTGGCTCGATGCTATGGTTGCTGACATTTGATCTATCTGTTCCTGTTTAACAATAGTAGCTATAGCATATGGAGACTGCGTACCTTCTGATCTGATTCACATGGCCAAGACCCTAACCCCAGGATTTGCGAGCTAGGCCGAGGGCCGTTCCTGAGACCCTAACCCCAACAGTATTATAATCATTACCTTGTCAGGAATACATTCTCCTGATGCTAGAACGTCATGTCAATTACTATAATCATTAGTTTGTGGATTCCAGAATAACATGTCAAAAGGAAGCTATGTCTGACATTAATGAGTCAAAATACGTTTAATTAATCATAGATTGAATCGTTTAATTAGTCAAAATACGACCAATTAATCATAGACGATATCATTTAACTGCCAAAGCACATCCATCCACTCATAGAAATACTGTTTAATTTAAACAAATAATACAGACCATCGGTTAACACTACACAACACCTTCACACTAGTCAGTTAAAACAAATTGATATAATGGTAAACATAACAGCGATTGTCAGTTTCTTAAACTGCATAAATAGTACAACTGTTAACTATAACTACACTTTACATGACGAGGTCAACCTGGTAATTCTACCGAGTATCCCAAGGGTGCTTAACTTCAGTGATATTGATGCCACACTGCATAATTGTTGGTATGATCACTTGTTTTATGTGCCAATTGAGTTAATGAGTAGCAACTACGTCGATGATAAAACACTCAGCAGCAAATCTATCAATGATGTAATAATCGAAGACGTAGCTCGCGTCGTGAGAGGCAATAGCTATTCTGAGCGATACCCGAACTATAATTTTACAACAAGTACTTCTTACGATGTTAAAGATGACTTGGTTGATATGGTAATTAAGCCACCTCCGGGAATAATAATAATAATAATAAATCTTTATTTAAAGTCCTATACGACACATAACTAGTACAAATACAAATAGAATATTTCCACCATTACACATAACCCAGGAGGACTGCTCATATATTGGCCTGATTACAGGCTGTTTACTTGAATGTTGATGGTTTTCGGCAT